>VWYI01046083.1:187534-243821 GCA_013399455.1 Anthoscopus minutus | reverse complement strand
GGGGCGTTGCTGGGAGGGGGACGGCGGGAGGGCTACGGGGTTGCCCAGGCGTCCGCCGCAGGGCTGTCCATGTGAGGGGAGCCGAGGCGGGCGATGGCGCTGCAGGTGTTGGAGTGTGGCAGCATCAGAGAGTGACACAGAATATTCACAAGTCGAGTCCAGGCCCTGCCCAAGATAGCCTCAACAATCCCACCATGTGCCCGAGAGCTGTCCAAACACACCCTGAGCACTGCCACGCTTAGTGCTGTGACCACTTGCCTGGGAAACTGTTCCGGTGCCCAGCGACCCTCTGGGTGAAGAACGTTATTCTAACATCCAACCTAAACAACCTGGACACGACTTCAGGCCACTCTTTTGAGTTGTGTCACTGTCACCACAGAGCAGAGATCAGTGCCTGCCCTTCCTGTTCCACTCATGAGGAAGTTGTTAGTACGAGATCTCCCGTCAGTCTCCTCCAGGGTGAGCAGACCAAGTGCCCTCAGCCATTCCTCATATTATTCATCTCCTCAAGGCCCTTCGCCATCTTCATTATGCTCCTTTGGTTGCCCTCTAACCGCACACAATATTCAAAGTAAGGTCACCCCAATGCAGAGCAGAGACGAACAATCCCCTCCCTTGCCCAGCTGGTGATGTGCCTGATGACCCCAGGACAGGGTTGGTCCTCCTGGGTATCAGGATACTGCTGAATCATACACAACTTACCATCAACTAGGACCCCCAGGTCCCTTTTTGAAATGCTTCTTTCTAGCATCTCATTTCTCCACTTTGTGTAGCAGGAGTTTTTCCTGCTGCCCAAGGACAAACTCTGTTGGTGCCATTCCTGGGTTGAAGAGGGGCTCTTGGTTGGAAAGGGAGCATGAGTGGCAACCTGAGTTCTGTGGAGGATCTACCTGCACTGTCCCAGCCAAAGTAGTGGGCATTTGCACAGAAACTCTGCAGAGACTCCCTTGCCCCTCTCAGGCAAAGTTGTGCCAAATAGAGCTGCAAACTAGCAACTTGGAAAGTGCAGGAGTGAGTGCTGTTGTCTGCCAGAGATACTGCAAACATGCTGGCCTCAAATTGCTGAAATTGTATTTCATCAAGAAGGAAAATAATACCTTTTCTTCATGTTTGGCTACAGTCAAGGTCCCATCCTGCCTCCCCACCTTGTCCCTTTTGCTCTGTCCACCAGATGCCATGAGCTGCCTCTCCTCATGTCCAGCCCAGCCCTATGACTGTGTGCCAGGCCACCCTGGAGAGGATGACATGTGGCATTTATCATGTATTTATCACATCTGCACAACACAACCCTCAACACACAGTGCCTAGTGTCCCTCAGGACATTAAAACACTTCATTCCCTGTGGCAGCCATAGCCCAGCCACTTTGGAAGAGCTCTGCAAACTTGCCATAAAAGACTGTGCTTTTTTAGTGCTGGTGTGTGTTTTTTTTATTCCCAATTAAGGTCTCCTAGCCTTAATTGTGCTGACTGCATTGTGCAGGCTAGCGTGATATTTAATTTTGATTACTTACATAAACTGGGGATGCATAAAGCAGCCTGCGAGTGGCATGTAAAAATGCACGTTACGTTGCGTAAGTGTAATTGTTTTCTGTTTCTTGACACGCCATTAAGCATATATTCCAAAACAATTTTTTTAATGGTGAGCCTCTTTCTCTGCAGCTCATGAATAAATAAACCACAAAGCATACCAGACTTCAGAAAAGGAAAACCACAGAAGGCAAAATGGAAGAACTGTACACATCTATTAAAAAGCATGATGGATCTTGAGTCTAACAGAGAGACTCTATTACAAGTCCTAAAGAGAAAAAAAAAAGTGAGCAATATTTTGTTCTACAATGCTGTTAGCAATATGGTTTTGGTTTTAGGCTAATTCAGACCAAGGGCTGAAAAGCATTCATGACCACAATCATGCACAACTCACTAAATGAAACATCCTCTGGTGAGGATGTCCAAAGTCCATTCAAAGAGTGATGGTTTCTAAGACATACTACTTATATTTATAAACACAAAAAGTGGCAAAATAATTATTTTAAGTAGCCAAATGATGAAGATAAAGGATATACACCCATGATAGCCCAGTGTAACACCCACTCTTGACAGCAAAACAACATCCATTGTATCAAAACTGTGATACACCTTAATTAAACATTTAAGTTTCTTCCACAGAAGAAACAAAATATACTTATGCTTACAGAAATATCTAAGGGTTCTATGGTAAGAAAAAAGACTTGAATGACTTTAGTAGAAATTCTGAGACCCTAACACACTTAAAAACACCAAAAAATGGATCTAAAGATATCATTACAATTTCTAAGATGTGCTTCTTGTTACCCATAGGTTTGTGGCAGCCCCAGCTACCTGATAGTTTGACATCTCATTTTAAAATAACTGAAAAAATAATAAAGTACTTATTTTTCAGTCCTTTTTTTGCCTGCTGTTGTGATGAAGTGTGATCCTTACCTCAGCCTGACATTTTAGATACATTCTGGCAATGTCCAGACGTGTCCAGACATGTCCAGATATTTCTCCATTGTATTTCCTCATGAAATTTTCACTCAAGAGTTGTTCTCAGCCTTTAGCTGAGCTTAAAGTCAGAAAAGGGAATTTTCCATAAACCAAACATTTTAGTTTAAAAAACATGATTTTTCATACTGAGTGAGGGGGTAGGAAAAAATCCAAGGAAACAGACCCACCTTTTCCCTCTGAGGTTCTTACTCAACTGCAAATATTTAACCCATAATAAATAAACGCACTCTCATGTCTTGGCAGGGGAGAAATGAATGTCAGTCAGGATGTGCTGTCCAAACGTGTGCTATGTTTGTCCGGGAGAGGGACTCAGAGAAAAGCCCCTGGTCTGAGGCTGAGAGTGGGATTGGAGACAACCTCATAGCGCTTCCCTTACGTCCCTCCTCAGCAGAGCGGCGAATCCTGTTTTTGGAGAATCCCTAGGCATTGTGTAGGAATTTGAGGCACTTCAGGGAGAGTGTTTTTTAAAGAAAGCATCCAGAAGTCACCTTAAAATCTCTCTGGCTCTTGGTGTGCATGTATCCACTTTGTTGAGTCACATAGTTGAAGAATCCCCCAAGGTACTTATTCCTTGCTTACCCTCGCTTCCACTGGTTTGTTTGGCATAGAGTACCCAAGGACTTTAAAGGAGAAATAACCTACAGGACCTCAAACCACTGGAGAGCAACATCCTGCTCCAAACACTTTGCCTTGTGTCTTGACATAGATGCTGGAGCAAGGGGTCTTCCCTTTTTAATGAAATATGTTAATCAACCAGACGGCAGGCTCATCAACAAGCTGCTGTGAGTTCTCTGTACTGCTTTTCACAGGTACTTGGCTTACCCAATTATTACGAAAACTCACCATCCAGCCAAGCCAAACAAACACCACCCCCAATATTATTTTACACGCGTGTCAAAAGAAATAACTTTGCCGCGGGCCAAGCGGGTGAAGGAATTTTACAAGGCTGTGTCTGATCCTCCCTTCTCCCCTCCCTTAGACAGTTAAAGAAATGTTTGTATGATGAAAGGGGTAAGGGAGCAGAGGACAGCTGGTTAGGAATTAATGAAATGTTTGAGCATTATCATGCGATAATGGATTTAGCTGACTGTTTGCCAGTGTTCAGATCTAGTGTGAATTGCTCTATATGAAACAAGGGGATTCCTAGATTATACAAACCTCCTGAGACCGCTGCTGCTCCTAAATCCTTTCAAAGCTGTGATTTAAAAAAAAAAAGGTAATTCTCCCTCTGGATGGACAGAAGCTCTTGGGATTGTTTTGACTTGCTTTCAGGCTTAATAATATTTGACAAAGTTGGCTCTCTGAGATGTCTCCTAATTGGGAGTGACCGTGGGTTTGGGAAGCCTGAGGCCACACCTGAAACAAATCTGAGCACCCAGAAACCCAGGTGTGGTCTCCTAGACAGGACATTTATAAACAGGACATGAAAAATGAGTCTCAACTTTTACACATTTGGCCTATAACTCAGCCCTGGGGTATCTCTCGCAAAGCGTGATATATCTGATGGGAGACCCAGGCTCTGGACTTGAAACTGCTGTTTATCCTTCTTCCCACCCTCCTCCAACACATGCTGTCATTATGATGGAACTTTAATGGCTGTGTAAAATGGCCCATGTCCCTTGATGCCTATTTTTTTTCCCCTAAAAGCACTGGGGCGCTTCTGGTTTTTTCAGATGTGGGCTTGTGGCTAGTCAACCAAAGATATTTTGTCTGGACACAGACAAATCTCAAGAAGGTTTTATGAAGAAGAGCAGGAGAAGGAGATTGTGTGCATTTGTGATTGGCACCCAAACAGGCAGATTTTCAGGTCCATTCAGTTTGCCTATGTTAGCCAAAATGGACTTGTAATTCTGAGCCAAAGGGCTTCCGACAGAACCTGCAGGTATAGAGTGTGACTCAGCCCTTTGCCCTGTCACTAGCCCAAAGTCCACCCATCTGGAGCCAGTTGGTTCATGCCACCCCAGAGCAATGTCAACAGTCCTGAGAAAACAGGGTGGTGCAGGTGTAGGGTCCCTTTGCCCTCATCCTGCACTGAAACCTGGAATCCCCCTGTGCTGGGCATTGGTGGGGTCGCATCTCAAATCCTTTGTTCAGCTTTGGACCCATCATCACAAGAACATTGCGGTGCAGGAGTGTGTCCAAAGAAAGCCAGTGGAGCTAGGGAAGGGTGTGGATGACAAGTGCCTGAGGGAACAGGGGGTGTTCAGACTGGAGAACAGGAGGCTGAGAGGTGACTTTATCACTGTCTACAGGAGAGATAATAGAGGTGATCTCTGTCACTCCTGGGGAGATAGTTTAGCAGAGGACTTGGTAATGCTGGGTTAATGGTGAAATTTCATGTTCCCTAAAGGTCTTTTTCAACTGAAATTATTGTATGACTCTAAATGCAGTAGCTGTAACTTCTCTCATATCACCCTCATATGGAAAATAAATGGCTCATGATAGCAGTTGTGTTACAAGGGGCTCTACACACTGTAAGATGGGGTTTGCTGCTTCTGCAACTTGTGAGGTCTCATTATGAGTTCATGCCTTGAAGAATGAGAGTTCTCTGTCATTATTTTCCTGCTTTGCACAGCTGAAACCTGGTATTAATGGCTGCAGAAATTATCCTGCCTCTTGAGTTTATATGGTCTATAATTATCTTCACAATAAAACTGTGAGGAATTAAGCTTCAGAGCAGTTCATAGGTGTCAAGGGGTGATGTGAGAGTCCTTCAAGAACTGTGGCTTACAGTCCACAAGTGCCAAGAGCAGTTAAGATGCTGCTAGACAGCACTTAAGAACTGCAGGGCTTGTTCAGTTCAGTCACTGCTTTCCTTGTCTTGGAGAGATTAGAACCTCTATTTTTTTTTTTAATTCTGTTTACTTTTCTGAAACTTTTCTGTTTTTCTGCACTTGGTCAATGAGCTGAGATTACTCAGTTTTCCTTCTGAGCAGCCTCTTATGAAACCATGACTATGATGTTTATGAGGTTTCCATTGCTGCACAGGGATATTTGTATTTTGCTTGCTCCATTTTTATTGAAAAGCAGATATATTTTCATCATATTGGATGTGAAGAGAACCAAAATCCTGAACCAAAGCCTGATGTAAAGGAGTCTGTTTAAGTCTGGGATGATTTTCAAGTGACTTAATTCATGTTAGCTTTACCCTGGTGAAAGCTGACTGCTAATATTTTCAGTTTACACTGATGAATGTCTAAAAAAAGACTAGTTACTCTTCTTCTTGCACAGACTCCTGCTGCCTCCCATAGAGACAAATTTTCTGAAGTTTCACCTGAGAGATCTTGTTGCCTTTCAGTACTTAATGAGAGCTTGTAAAAAAGATGGAGAGGGACTTTTTATACAGCCAGAAAGTGATAAAACAAGGGGGAATAGTTTTAAACTAAAAGAGGGGAAAGTTAAGATTAGGTATTAAGAAGAAATTCTTTACTCAGAGGGTAGTAAAGCATTGGCATGGGTTACCCAGAGATGCTGTGGATGCCCCATCCCTGGAAGTGTTCAAGACCAGGTTGGATGGGGGCTGGGATAGTGGAAGGTGTCCTTGTCCATGGCAGAGGGTTGGAATGATATGAACTTCAAAGTCCCTTCCAACACAAACCAATCTATAGTTCTTGGTTACTTAATGCTTTCTCATAATAACACAATGTTTCATGGATTAATTAATAGATGATAGCCAGTTGAGCTAACCCAGAGAGAAGAAAATACCATTTTTTTATCTGATCACCACACAAAGGCTTTGTTTATAGCTCTAGACACTAAGTGATGACCTCTAGTTAACTGAGCATTTATCCCTGTTCATACTCCCTACATGTTTTGCAGCCTTGTGGCTCCAGCTGGATTCAAGCTGTGCAGGTGTTACTGGGCACATCTGTTTTGATCACCAGGTGGGACCCAAAGCCTCTGTAGCCTTCTTGGAGGATTCACTTTTTTACTCTCTGCTCTGCTAAGGCCTGTTACAACCACGTGCTGTGATTTATCTCATCTCTCCCCTTGCCTAATCAGTCACGTACCTAATTGGTGTTTGCAATATTTTGGGTCCCAGCATAAACAAATTGTTTAGCCCTGTATCATCAAAACTGCATTTGGACAACCATCAGCATTCTCCATATTTTTGGAAAATTCTAGAAAAGAAATCAGAAGCTACACCTGTGTTAGTGACTTTTGCAGATATGACTCAGTATTAGCAGAAGCCAAAGAGCAGTCGCAAAAATAGTTGCTGTTGTCCTGACTTTATTCGGAGTGTTTTCACAGTTCCATGAAAACATGAGTAACACTCACCTGGGTGATGGAAAATTGAGTTGGATAGGCACTGGTTGGCAACGGGATGGAAAATTAGTATGTAAAGAACCTAGTGATTAAGATAATGAAAAACAATGTTAAGAGTCTTAGGTAGAGCCAAGTTTTGTAGCCCTCGAGCTTTTAGTTGTGAAATTGTTGGCTCTTGTGTTGTTTCTGAAATAGAAATCTATTTAAATGACTTAAGCAACCCAAGTTTCAAGAATAACCCCAAGCAGGCTGTTTTAGTTGTGACTGAGAAACCAAATTGGGTGAATACTTTTTATTCTAATTGCTTGAATTTCCAAACATGACCAGAGAACCAAACAGCTGCAGACCCTAAAGTGTTTATTATGAAAGTAATTGTAAACTTTGAGGAAAAAATGAAATGCCAAAGTTTATTGGAATGGAAATCCCCTACAAAATTTTGAGATTTTTTTCAGGACTTCTTTTATTGTTCCCCCCCGGCCCCCGTTGCTCCTAAAAGTTGAGCGTAAACTGAAACATTCGCAATTTTTGGAATTAATGCAAAACAGTTGCTTTGAGTTAATTGTATTCAGCATTTTTTTTGCTCTTCATTGACCTGAATGTCACCTCAGTCATTGATTTTCATGCAGTGTTGGACTTGTGAAAGTCCCTCTACCTGAAGTACAGTGTGGATACTTCACACTGATGTTCTTGGGCTCTAGTTTTGCTTTTCAACGTAAATGATTTTAAAACTTCTTACTCCCCAAAGGAGCAACTTTTCCTTTCGTTTTCATCTCCTTGTAGTCTATAGAATCATAGAATATCTCAAATTGGAAAGGACCCACAAGGGGCATTTACTCCACCTCTCTGTTCCTTGCAGGACCTAAAGCTAAACCATATGACATTGTGCAGGCCCTGTTTGAACTCTTATGAAGGCCCTTATGAAGACCCCCACAAATACTGTGCTCTCTATAAATGACTGCACTAGATAGAAGCATTTAGGAATGTGGGATAGGTAATGCAATTTGCAGATATTTTGGGGCACAAATACATGGCAGTGCACTGTGGAACCCCAGAACCCTGCCTAAGGAATTTTAAGAGTTTAATCTAGTTCATCTAGTTGATTTGGTAGGAAACCCTAAAAAAAAGATGTATAGTTTTCTGTTGAAGAAACTGCACACACTGACTAATGCCTACACCTTATGTAAGCCTGCCAAGGCTGGCAGATCATGGTCAGGCCTTTTCATAGAACAAATCAGCCTCCAGTTCTCACTTCTGACCCCTATCAAAACAGCTTCATTTTCCAGTTTCTCCTCAACCAATTTCATAATTTTCCTCAAACACTTCTCAGACTTTCTGAGGGCTACAACACAACCTACTGGAGGGGGACTTGGAGGTGGCCTATGTGAATGAACACTGTGCCAGCAGCAGAGACCAGGAAGATTAGAATGGAGTTGTAAAATAGCAGTGCTCTCCTGCTGCTCTTCTTCCTTAGGCAATCCTATTGGTTCAGCAGCTTCTTTCCTCATTTACATTTGCCTGGCAACTAAGCTCCTGACTTAAGCACCTCAAAGACTCAGGGCTGCTTTGGTAGGACCAATAGTTTTGTATTATTTTCAGAACAGGAATAAAGAATCTTTCTCCTTCAATGGGTTCCAGTCCATTTCTTTGGACATTTACACTGGGCAGACAGATGCTCTCTGCAGGGATATGTTAGGCCTCACCTGGGCCACAGCACAGAAGGACAGCAGATGATTTGAATGGAGATAATTTGCAACCTGGAAAGCAAACCCTAGAGTTTGCAGCTGAAGATAAAGAAGTTTGTAAAACTGAGAGAAAGTTCCTAGCACTGAGGTTATTTCAGAGGTTTAACAAACTCCCCTGGGAAAAACTGTTCCTGTGGATAGTTTTGAGAAGAGACCAGGAGAAATGTTTTTGAGGAGTTTAGATTTTTTCTGTCGAGGTATCAGCTATATTTCTGCCAGAAAAAGGCCTTCCCTAGTCCCAATTAAACAAGAACTGGCCTGAGTGGATTGCTCCAAATTTGAACAAAACCTTTTTCTTTTTTCCAGCTGGCAAATATTTCATGTATTTTCCTTGTTCTTTTTTCCCCCGTTAGTAATTTCGGTCAGACCATAGGCATATGTTGCAGAATCTGCTAGAAAAAAATGTTTTCACAATTGATATTTTCCTAAATGCCTTTAAAAAATTTCAGTCAGTCCCTGGGTAGTTTCCTGCTAACCAAGTATTCTCCCAAACCATTTCTTCCTAACGGACCATGCCTTGTCATTGAATGCAAACATTTCCTGTGGTTTGAACAGATACAAGGTCTCTCTTCAACATAGATTTACTCACATCAAATACCACAAACCCCATATTTCAGATGAACTACAAATCTCCTCCTCTAGGAACTTATTTTAACAAACTTGCAGCATTTCATCCTCTCTGTGGTTTTGATCTCCATCTGAAATGCAGCTGAAGCCAAGATGTTTAAAACTTCTCATGAAAGGGGACATACTGTGGACCAACCTCACCACCTTAGAATACTGGTGTAAAATTCCAAGATAGGGATGAGCTTATAAATTGTAAACCCCTAATATTTCCAGGGCTTGAAGGCATTTGCGCACCTGATGCTGAGTTTTGCCCCATCTTCCTGAGCTCCATCTCAATTTTGCATTTGAAACCAGCCCTAAGAAAATTTACAACTCCTCAGACCTTTGCTTTCTGTCTGTGGGTGACAAAAACCTCAGAGCTGGTTGTAGAAAAGCTCTGGTAGCTGCACTGTTAGAAGAGAAAGAAAGAAAGAAAGAAAGAAAGAAAGAAAGAAAGAAAGAAAGAAAGAAAGAAAGAAAGAAAGAAAGAAAGAAAGAAAGAAAGAAAGAAAGAAAGAAAGAAAGAAAGAAAGAAAGCTGTTCAGATGATCTATCACATCTCCAGCTCATACTGAGATGTATTATTTGAGTCACAAAAACCCTCCACACATTACATGCCTTGCAGGGATGGATATTCCACCACTTGCTTCACTGGTGGTTTGCAGGTTTTACTTTTTATAAATCAGAAATAGTGCAGGGGTGCAGAAATACCCATTCTTTTCAGAGTACAAAATATCTTGTGTGTGTGTATGTTCATTCATTTTACTTTCTCTCAAATGACCTATGAGTATCTCTTGTCTCATGGAATTGAGTGGTGTTTGCTTGTTCACAGCTTCCTTTCCTTCCGTTATCCAGAGAAGAAAGTTTGCTTAAGTGGCTTTTGTGAACTCTTTCAAGATCCCCAGAAGGATGATACAGGAAACAGAGAGTTTCCTTTATACAAACTTCTAGGGTGTTCCCATAATAGCCTGAAATTTATCGGCCCTCAGCAGCCTGCAACTGGACAAAAAATTAATGGACTGTCAAGGGATCAGGCCAAAGACAATTAACATATCAGAGAGGAGAGTTTGCAATAAGAAAAAAACCTCCACTTACAAAGCACCTTTTATCCCATGTTGCCAAACATTTTTGTTTCTACATTTCCAATCACTTTACAAGTTGGCCATGCTTTAACCATCCAGCCAGAAATATTCCATAATTGCTCCCTGCCTCACATTGAATACATTTTCAGAGGGCAGTGAAGGGGGAAAAAGGGTAATAAAAAACCCCGAAACTCTTAAAAAGATGCAGTTATATTGCATTGAGCTTAAAGTTAATGAATTTATTTTTAAGGGTGTTTAAGCATTCTCCCTCTTTATTTTGAAGGACATGTTTGCACCTCAGGAGGCCAGAGTGGAAATGAGACTCTTGGCACAGCAGCAGTGCTGGGGATGAGAATCTTGTCACCATTGCCATGAAAATGCATCTAGATTTTACAAAATAAACCAAATATGAACCCCCTATTTCAGTGTTTTAAAGGCAGGTTTATACCTCGGTTTTATGCCTTCTGATGGCTGTGCCCATAGTTTATGCAGCCCCCAAAAAGCAGCCCCTGTAAGCAGAACATCTGGACAGGGCACAGACAAAATGGATTCTCTTCCTTCAGGATTTCACCTGGTGTGACCTGGCACTGTGGGTGAGATATGGGAGGATTGTAGCACTGGGAGGAAGGGCAGGGCCCGTGCTGAAAGCTGACAAGGTAGAAATGTGAGTCATTAAAAGGCAAAGACCAATCTGTAAAGAAACAATTACTTACATATTAAAAAAAAAATCTGATCTGGAAGGCACGTTCACCTGGCGGTTGACACTCCCTACAAAAGCACTGTGTTGCTCTAAACGTCTCCCATGAGATGAACAAACCTTGCCAGGAATAATCACAGATCTGGAGTTGTATAATTGCTCAGCTAAAGGCAGGCAGGGAACAGATAGGGAACCTGTGCTTTGCTTTTCCTTCTCACTTCCTTGCTTTCAGGGCTGTGCACTGCTCTGGAGCAGTGGGGCTTGTATTGGCTGGAGCAGTCAGGACACCGGGGAAAAAAAAGCTTCTAAGCAACAGCCTCATGGCATGTGTTGTTTTTAACTCCATTCATAAAAGCAGTGAGCTGGGCTGTGTGAGGCGGGCTGGGGCCTGAGCGCTCGTGTCTGCTTGGAGCAGAAAGCTCTCGATGTGCTCGAGCTGAGAGCGCCGGCAGTTTCATACCCTTCCAGCACTAATCCAGCAATAAATAAAATGGCTTTAAGCCACTTCAGACCCATTAGTGCTCTCCAGAATGCTAATATAGCATAGAGATGAAAGGACTGCAGTGAGGGGAATGAGGAGATGTGTAGGCAACAGCTTCACCTCCCCTCTTAGGGAGGTTTGGTTCATTCTCTCGATGATCAGAGGCCAAATTTGGGGAGCAGATGCTGTGGCAGCACAGCACAGCAGCACTGCTAAGTTATGGGACTCAAGCAGCATTAACAATGGGGCTGGAGTGCCTTTCTTTTTCAGTGATAATTCATGGTTAACCAGAAATGTGATACTTGATCTGCTTCAGCCTGGAATGCCAAGTCCATGACCTGTGTCTTTGTGGCCACAGGTGGGAAATGATGTGAAAATAATTTGATAATAGCAATTAGCACAGCAATAGTTCTTCTTTCTTTTCTAAATAGGCTTGGGAAAATTAATATTTTCTTTTTAAATTAAGAAACAGGGTTTGTCACTTTTAAAATAAAAAGCCTCGTGTTTACTGAGAAACGTCTGTCTTTAGTTCCAAAAGCCTATACTTTTTTCCAACCCAGAAATCCTGTGTGGAAGAGTACTATTTAAAAAATCCCCAAGAAAAGATAAAGAGGTTCTGCTAGAAAGTCTCACAATGCAGAGAAAGAAACTGAGGGGGGTGGTTGATGGACCATCTGGATTCACAGGGTTGTAAACGGGAGTGAGAAGGAGCTCCAGTATGTTTATACTGCAGTAGGAAAGGTGAGAAGGGATTTTGCCCAGAAATACCTGCAGCAGAAGAAGGTGCCAGGTGAAAGTAGGCTGTCAAATCTATTGGAGCCATTTAATGGAGATGGAAACAAGCGATGTTCCTGCTGGAAATCAGGTCCTGAGGTTAATTAACTATAGGAACATCCTACTGAGAAGTCATCCTGTAAATTCCTATATGTTGGCCTGGGGGCACTGCCATGTTTTAGGTGTCCCACTAAGATGCTCACCACCCTGTTGCGGAGATAGCCTGCTTTTCCACTGGTTCCAGAGATATGCCAGGGCTCCTGCTGCAGATCCCCAAACCTGAAGACTGAGGATACCCCTGGGTGCCTGCTGCAGGACTGTGCCCTACTTTTGTGTCTCTCAGTGAAAGAGCCACATCAAGTCTCTGGAAAAAAAAGCAAAACAAGGACAGAGTTCTGCCCTTCCACTACTCTGTTTTCATTTACAGCCAAATTCTGCCAATCTTTTACTGTCTATTTAAAACTTTTATTTCCTTCCCACCAGTCTGTTTCTGGGCTGGGGTACATGTTACTTTTTTTTTCTTTTTCTTTTTCTTTTTCTTTTTCTTTTTCTTTTTATTTTTCTTTTTCTTTTTCTTTTTCTTTTTCTTTTTCTTTTTCTTTTTCTTTTTCTTTTTCTTTTTCTTTTTCTTTTTCTTTTCTTTTTCTTTTTCTTTTTCTTTTTCTTTTTCTTTTTCTTTTTCTTTTTCTTTTTCTTTTTCTTTTTCTTTTTCTTTCTTTTTCTTTTTTTTTCTTTTTTTCCCCCTCTTTTTCTTTCCCTTTTCCCTTGTTGTTTCACAGTCCACCTGATGATACTCATCACTCATCACTCCAGACACCTACTCATCACTTCAGACTCCTACACTACCAGGACCCAGAGCTGAGCCCAGTCTCTGTGCAGACACTGTGTTAGAGTGTCAGAGCCTGTTGTGTATCCAGGGGAGGAGACTGTGTCTGACTTTCATTGCCTGTGACACTGTGGCCCAGCCTGGAACTGACAGCTGTGGAAAATTAATGGATGTGCTCTGTTTCCAAGGAATTGCCATCAAGGTCATGGTTTTGAGGTTATAAGGGCACAGCCCTTTCCTACTTGCAGCCAGCACACATGCCAGCTTTGCTTTCCCCTCTTCAGACGTCACCATGTCACCAGATCGCTGTCACATGAGGACACCCAGGGTGAGGGGGTGCCATTGGCTGCCCAGGCTGTTTTCATGCCCAGGGACTCTATGAATACAGCCTGACGATGCTCGAGGTGTAACTGAAACCTCCTCTGCAGACACCACTCTTGGCTGAACTGTCCCTGCCCCTGGCAAGGCTGAGCAGAGGAGTTTGTTCAAACCAGCCTTCAGGACAGCAGTATGCAGGGAGGAGGTACCTGGTGCTGCCCCTCTGCCAAGGGTGCTGGCCTGTTTAGTGCTCTTCTCCATGAGTTTAGTGGTTGGCCCACTTGAATGGTGCCAGTTTGGATGAAAAAAATGGATTTTTTCCTAGGCACAGAAACCAGAGATGAATTATTTTGGGTCTGGGCCCAAAAAGGGCCTGGGCTTGAGCTCTGTCTCTGGGCAGTTTAATCTCACCAGCCAGAAACCTGTATGGATTTACACATCCATATGCGACTGTTTGATAACCATGTTGCCATGGCTACATTTGAATCCTGCAATAAATGTGTAATTTCACACATTTACATCAAAAGTAGCTTCAGAACATACAGCTGCCTAACAAAGCAGCTGATCTCTCTCCCATAAGCACTTTCCATTTTTAACACCATATTATTGTACTCACTGGTGAGCTTCTTTTGGGAGGGGGGTGAGGTCTGTAGGGCAGGTTTGACAGTCAGGTTCTTGAGGTCTGATCCCTACTAAGGTTCTCTCAATACTGGCACCAGGGCAGTGTCCTGCAGCAGCCATTTCCAGTGCAGCATCAGTTCTGCAGCCACACCAGCTACAGGGGACTGAGATCCTTTGCAATTAAAGAAGGACAAAATTAAACACAAGGTCCTGGTGTGCCCTGGTGTGACTGAGAAAGAGGAGTGGAATGTGACACTCTGCTCAGGGATGATGCCCACCTCTCTTAGCAGTTTGGTCTCTTCATCCTCTTTTCATCTCAGTCCTCTCAGGTCTTCCTCCCTGGTTCCTTGCCTCCTCTCTCTCACCCCCTGTCAGCCTGATTGCTCTTCTTCTCACTAGCCAGCTTGTCCCAGTGTTTTTCCCCCAGGCTGTCCCTCCAGTGCTGAGTGTTGTCCTACTTGTGATGGCTCCTTGTCCCACAGACATGCTCTGTTAATCCCAAGGACAGCTTTTTCCTTGGTCCAAGCCTCTTTCTTTGCCTCTGACAAGAGGCAATGGGCAGGGAAGTGTTATTTAGAGAGGGGCAGGTCACAGGGGGAGCAGAGAAGAGGATCTACCAGGATACAGCGTCAATCAGAAGCAGCTGAATGAAGTGGTAGATGGCACCCACTGAGCATCAGATCTGGAGAGAAATTTACATCCAGATTCTATCCCTGCAGATTTTTTTCAGGAACTCGAAACTTGGACAGTTCTGCCTTTGTTTTTTTTCCTATAGCAACAGCAGCTGGAACAATGTTGGCACCAAGGCAGGGCTGCAGCTGATCTCCTCCTTTCTCAGACTAAAGAGATGCTGGAGAGTCTTCAGCACTGACAGAATATGGACAAAGCAAACATTTCACTTCACTCCATTAATTTACTGTTGTGTGAAGAGTGAGGAAATTTGACTGTGACAAGTGCCCAACACTGACAATTTCTGTGTGAGAAACAGGAGAAGGAAAAATATTGGAAAAGCATAAGAGTCTGCTTTTTTTTCTCAGCTGTTTATACAACTGGAAAAGTGAAGTAAGTCTAATTATTGAGGTTATTGGTTTTAATGAGTCACCACCTTGCTGTTATTATTCCTGGTTCCTGTTGCCATAGGACAAGAAGCTGCAGCTGGGCTGAGCTGTGCTACACAACAAATCTTCATGCTTGCTATTCCAAGATTAAGACATAGGAAAATAGGTGGCTCAGACAAATGGGAACATGGAGAAAGAAAGTGGTATTTGCCAATGTGTTGTGTGGTAACATGACCAGTATGCAGATACTGGGAGCAAAGATGGGTTTCTACCAGAGACTGATTTTTGGATGTTTTTTGAGGAGTGCTTCCAAAGATGTGATAGAAAGGAGGTTGGCCTCCATTGTGGGCTGGTTTTTGGTGGGAAAGGCTATGGACAGAGAAGTCACAGGGCATTGAGAGCGAAGACCTGAGTTTGGTGTTATGGGAAGGGATGAACCAGTGAGGGGATACAACCTGAGAAACAGGACAAAAGAGAAAGGTTAAGAGAAAAAATCTCTGTGGTGGTATCATGAATGGGTTAAGAGTGAAGTGTTATCAGGGCCCAGAAGAAGTGCTTTAGTAACAGACAAAGGAAGAGATATACAAGAGATTTACCTGCAGGGCTGGAGAAGGTGGGCTTGAAAAATTCTGCAAGGTTTAACTGCAGCCTAAATTCATGGACTTTGAAGGAGAGGTATCAGGAGCAGTTGCCTGCATAGCAGAAAAACCATTGTGTTGCCCATTGTGTTTTGAGAAGATTTAGGGAGATGGTTTGGGAGGAAAGGGATATCAAAAACTCTGTTTTATCCAGTCTGGGCTTTTGATAATAATTAGACACCCATGAGATATCCTGGAGGATCAGATGTCACTGGAGAATCTGCGCTTGTGCGTGCATTAGCACGAGAGCCAGCTCTGGGCTGCTGTTGGGATCAGGCAGAGCCCACGGGATAAAGGCAGGAACATGCCAACACCCAGTGTTTCATCGATTGGTTTCAATTGATCAATTGTGTAGAAACAAAGCAAACAAAGTTTCTGGTCTCTTGGATGTTGCAGAAGGTGTCAGGTTTGCTTGCAGCAAGTTCATCTTTTTCCGCTGATCATGTACTTTCAGTTATTTTCTTCTGGAAAGGACATTTCTATTTTTGAGCTGAGCTCAGAAATAAAAGGGAAGATCTGCTAGAGCAATGGGCTGTCAGACAGGTTTTCTTTCCCTCTGAAATGCTTACAAGGGTGCCTACTGAAAATTCCATGGGAGCACGCACAGGATGGGTGGGCAGTGAGTGTGAAAGTCATCCTCAAGCCATTGGCTTTTCCCCACTGTGGCCCCTCCCTGTAAGTCCTGCAAAAAGAGTGGCACAGTCTTTTTTTTCCACACAGTTTGGATACCATGTCCATTCAGTTCTAGCATCCATAGCCTGGGAGGAGAGGGAAACCCTGCTCTTTATCTCTATGGCATGGGTAATGTGTGTCTCTTTCTCACAGCTACCAAAACCTGGCATTTCCTGTTCTATTATCCATTTCCTAATACTTCCCAGGGCTTGAATGCTGGACTCAGCCAAGACTCCAAAGAGGGATTAGCATGGACTTGCCTTGGCCGTGGATGACCTTCATTCACTTTAGCATTTATTCTTTCTAGAGGATTGAGGAGAAGGGGAGGGTGAGCCACAGCTATATCCTGTTCTTGGATCTCCCTTCAGCCAGTGAAGAATGAGCTGAGTGCCTAAATGAACCCAAAAGGCACCATGGGGTGAGGCAGATCACATCCAAGCCGGACGTGGTGGCCCCTTCCCAAGTTCCTGAGCTGCCACACGCTCCAGCCATGCTTCAGCAGGCAGGACAGCCCAGGGACCCTGGGGACTGTGACAGGGCTGCTGCCAAGGCTCTGAGCTCCCCTCTGGGTGACTGGAAAACAGCAAAGGCACAGGTCATGAATGCTGTCTGGAGTGAGTGACCCGGATGTGTCTGCCCAGACTGTACAAAGAGGCAACGTGGCCCTGGCTCCGTTGCTCTGAGGGCTTTGTGCTGGAGGCTGAAGTGGATCCTGTCCAATATGTGGAGAGCCACAGCTCTTGCCCAGTTGCAGGAGAGGCCTCTGTTCTCTCTGGTACCCAGAGAGGCTCTGCAGACTTGGCTGCACCATAGGCTGGTCAAGATGGATGCCAGGAGCATCTCTGTCATCACTGCCAAACTTCCCGGTTACAGACTGCTCTGCAGCCTAACAACATTGAGGGGGAATTTCGATGCTCCGATGAGAACTGCATAATATATTGGCAGTTGTCCATGTCTTTTCACTCTTGGGGCCACTTAACTTTTTCACATATCATGCCAAGCCCCCCTGTGCAGCACCACTGCTGTGAATTTTGTAGGTTGCTAAAGTTAAGCTGTGTTTTCCTTTGTGCACTTATCATTGCTTGCTCTGTAGACTTGTGTATATGACAATTGTTGTCCTTAAGTCTCTTGCCTCTCTTCCAAAGCACACTGAATCCTCTGACAATGGCAAGAAGAACCTGGCTTACCACCCAGCTCATTCTCTCCCTCTCCCAACAGATAATTGCTTGAAGTTTGTGAACGCAGGATTCAACCCCAGGAGTTCCCATGTAATGGCATAGTCACGATCTCAGACAGAAGTTGCTTCTGTGCCTGACAATTAGGTAAGAATTACCTCAAATACCCTCAGATAGGTCTGACAGGACAAGTTCAGGAGATATGGGAGGTTGATCAGACTGACTCCAGCACTGCATAGGGACAGGGCTCAATCCACTCTATCCACTGAATCCATGACTACTGGGTTCGTTTCTTCTCTTCCTTGTAAAACTATATGATGAAATAGTTTTCCCTGGGCATTTGCCACTTCTGAACATTATTTAGTGCATTGCATTACAAATAAAGAAAAATACTCAATTTCTGCTCTTTTTTTGTTTGTTTGAGGTTCAAATTTCAGATCTCCCACTCCTTTTTTTGGCAGGTTAAAATTAATAGACATTTTAGAGTGATCAAAGGACAAATAGAGTATCAGTCTTTTACCAAATGAGACAACATGGGAAATGTTAATTAGATTACCTTGGATAAATACCTTTTTTGCCCTGCTTTTCCCATCAGATCAGTGTATGGGATACCAGGGCCAGACAAGTGGGAGAAGCATGGCTACTTTTTCTTCCTCCTCCCTCCTACTTACAGAAATGAGGGACATGAGGAGATTGCAAGCTTGAATCAAAAAGTAGTGTCTGCCAGGTGAGAGAAGCCTGCTGCTCCTGTAGAAACATCCCTCCATCTCTGCCATGTGGGAAGAGAGGGATGTTGGCCATTTCTTTCTCTTAGTTATGAACAAACAGCACATGGCCATCACTCACCACTAAGAAGCCCAGTTAATGTATCTGGTGAAACACCCTGACTGCCCTGAGGTGCTGTTGTGCAATGGAAGTTGATAGATTGGGCCAAAATAATGCCTTAAAATCTCCCTGCTGCCACAGTAGCTTAAACTCCAGGTCGGAGTGGGTACAAATTACACTGGGCCAGAAATGAGACTTTACTGACACTATCCATTTCACTCCACATTTCCTTTCTACCACCAAGAATTCAGCTAATTTAGCATAATATCCCAAACAACAGGAGTTAGTGTCAGTGCTGAAGGATCAACACTGCTTCTTCAACCCCCTGCCTGCCAGCTGGGAAGAGTCAGTGTGCCCTTCCTGGAAAGGCTGTTGCAGTGATGAGAAGATGAAGCATGTGTTATTAGACTAGTATGTATGTGCAATGCCCAGGGTCTCAGATTTCTGCAGAAAGGTGTGCCCTTGTCTAACTTAAGGTTGGAAATAGACAATCTTTAAGATTCCTTCCAACCCAAACCATCCTGTAATTCTATCTTCAGCCACACTGGTGACATAAAATGGTTTCGTGCTTGATTTTCCATGAGGATACACCCCTCAGACTCTGTGCTCACTGGCACAGACACACCAGTGATATGTGAGAGCCCTCCCAACCCCTACCATTAGGGAAAAACAAGAGCTGGCATGAGATGGCAAATGCTACTGTACAGTGCTCAGAGAAAAATCTGTTTGCGTGGGATGTGCTGGAAAAATTGCTCAAGAATGGTGCATTCTCATAAGAAAAATGATCTGGCTGCTGTTCAGGTCAGTGGTTTTGTATCAGGGCTGCAGGCTGTATGGTTGCTTCAGTATATGGTGCAGCCACTGGCAAAGTGTTTGCTGTGCATGTGATACAATTTCCCTTGCTCTGGGGTGCTGGAGGCCCTTGCTCTCACCCAGTTTTGGGTCTGGGTCCATGTTCTCAGAGCAGCTTGCACTGACATAGGGCTCCATGGCAGAGAAAGGCGCCCTGTGGTTGTCAGCTCAGGAGAACAGAGCAGTCTGGATCAGTTTGCTGGTGAGGCTTCATCCTTTCATGGTGGGAATGTGGGAGGGATAAAATGCTATGCCCATGTCAATAACAAGTGATAACCAAGATTCTGATCCCTGCTAAGCAAAGAAGTGACCATGCTTCAGAGGCTGATAAAGAGGTTTCTGAGAAAACAGACCCTGAACTGGCATTAGTTGCTGAAAGAACTAAAGGCCTAGATGTTAGCTGGAGCCTCCTCCCAACCTCTGTTTGACAAGTTGTCAACAAGCCATGAAGGGACAGCCTTCACTCCATCTCCTTTTTCACCTTAGGTGAAGGCTGAAGGAAAAAGACACCTGAAGGTCTCCTGCCAGCCAGAAAGCTGTAAGCTGTCCTTCACACACCATTCTTGCTCTTGTAACAGCAGACTCCCAGCCTTTGACAACAGCAACATTGGTTTGTGCTTGGTTCCTCTAACCTTCAAGACTAGAACCATCAGCAGGACTGCCACTAGCACCAGCCAACCCCCGTGAATTCATGGGGGGAGGTTTAATAGGGGTGTTTTAATAGAGTTGCTTGGTAGAGAGGGCTCTTTTTCCTGAACAGCATTAAACAAAATAATACACACAGTAAATTTAATGAAAGAAAATGAAGTAGCCCTCCAAGGCAGGCTGCTGCTTCTACAGAGGATGTACTCTAGCAGTGCTGAATGGCTTGGTTCTGGTCAGTCCTGAAGCAGCCACTGGTAATGAGACCAGAGTAAGGTTATGTCTGAGGAAGGTTGTGCTTTAGGTTCCTTGTGCTACTGCTTTTTTAAAAATAAGCCTCCACAGCAACTGCTCTTTTTCCTCTAGAAGGAAAGCTGAGGCAGAGTTTGCAATGTAAAGTTTAATAGAGAAGGAGCAAATTCCCCTTTTCTTGCAAACACACAGTATTTCTCATTTGTGGCTTTGTGCATTGCTGAGAAGTGCAGACAGTGATGGGTTATACAGGGAGCACTCCCTGCCGTCACAAGCCCTTCACATCCCAGACCTATCCCAGCATACTGGGCCACACAATGCCATCTCTCCCTTTTGATCCCTGGTCACCTTCTCTCCAGGAAGATTCACTGCTATTTGCCCACCTTTCCAATCTCCATCCTGTCCAAATCAACCCTACCAAGTCACCCTCCATGGCATTTTCACTATGCCACCCCAGCTGGCACTGCAAATCAACTTGGACCTTGCGTCCTTGCTGTGTCCATGCAGGAAGTCCTATGGGGCATTTGACACCAGCTTTTGAGGAACAGGCGCCAGTTTTTTCTACGAGAGGCCCAAGACTGGCATTGACTGGCATGAAAGCTCCAGGAGGGATCACCATGTTAAACCCAGCTAGGCTGTCCTTTTAAAAGCACAGCCCTAACTCTCATCATCACAGCTACTGTAATTCCTTGGCTGCACAGCCAGGTTTGGGGTACAATGAGTAGTTCATGTCTCTTCTCCCCAAGCACAGATGCACCTTAGCACCCACACGCAGAACTAGGGCGTTAAAAACTTCCCTGTGATGGATCTTTCACAAGCAGCATTTCTGGGAAGGCCTGGCATTCACATGGCAGGCAGGACAGCTGGTATCAGCAGTGCCTGTCATTTTGGTGTCAGGACTTTGCAAAACAGGGTCTGTCTTTGAAAATATTTTTTAAAAAATTGATTAAGCCAAAGTCTCCTTGCTCCTGACTATATCAGAAGATAAATCATACTAATCAATGTTCCCCTGCCTTGGAATTATTGTACCATTTCAAAACACCAGCCTGGTCTGGTAATTCTGCATTTTAACCCCTCTGCCAGGCTGCCTCCTTTAGCTACCAGCAATCGTCCTCTTCCCAAATTAACCCGACCACAATGAGCTGCAGCAGAAGCCGCATGATTGCTCTTTTTTCCTCCAAACAGCCCGACTTACAAAGGGGACATTTCCTGCAGCCAGCCCTGCTATACTAATTATTCCTAAATCAGGGGTTGTTGCGGTATCTTTATGCTCAGATACCGCCTTTAATCTTATGCGCTGCCTTCTGCAGCATCACTGGCTGCAGCAGTCCCGCAAGATGCCCTCTTTCCATCCTCTCCCAGGCAAGCAAGCCAGGACGCTCCCAATACAGCTGCATCCCCCCTTGGAGACAGGCATGCAACTTCCACCTGCGCTGGCAGGCGCGGAGCACTCACGTTGGCGGCAGCGCGGATCCCTTTCAACAGCTTAGCTGCGGCTCATTTCTAACCCCGGCCGGCGGATCTAAGCTGCTCTCCGCAGGGCTCAAACGGAGCTGCCTGCATGACATCGGAGCATCCAGACGCCGGCTCGCCAGCTGACATGTCAAAACAACGTCGTGGTTAGCAAACGCATCAATAAATCGACTGACAACCCACACACCGGCGGGAGCGGGTCTCTGCGTTCCGTGCCGCTGCCGCTGCTCCGGGGTTTGTGCAGCCCCGTCGAATTCGGTGTTGCTATCTGGCGTTTTCTGCCGGTGTCTAAAATAGCATCAGGAACGTTCCCTGTTGATTTCCCCGGCAGTGCTTGCTGAGCCGTGTCGGGGACCGCGGCTCCCGCAACCTGCCTCTGCACAGCACGTGAAAAACATTTTCTTGCCTTCTCCCTCCAAAGCAGGTGGAGAGAAGGGGAAAAAGCCCTGTTGATGTTTTTCTGCCCAGCTACCAGCAAATCCCGACCTGTGCTAATTCTGCTGTGGCTGAAAGCAGAGTATCTCTGTAGTGCATGAAGCTGGTCTGCTGACTTACCCTTCATCTCTCCCAGGAATGCCAGGTGAAGAAGCTGGCCTCTCGCTCCGGGAAAGAGCCACAAGAAGCCGGGCAGCAGCCACTGCAGAGCCTGCTCAGAAGTTCGCTCCCTCTGTCACAGTGTGTGCAGCTTGCCAGGTATAGCTGGGATGAGAACACCCCGTGCTTTTCCCAGGATGAATGAGATCAGCACATATTCAAGATTAAAAAAAAAATCTATGTGGTGGTTTGGGACCCAGAGAAAAAGTGCTGGACCACAAGTTGCTCTGCTTTACTACTCAGGATTTTCTGGGGTGAATTTCATAGGGAGAGGAGTTTCTACTCTGCATTTGGTTTTGTTAGATGCATTAAAAAGCAAGAAAATAGTGGTCATATCCATGGGGTAGGCAGGAACCCATCGTTAGCCACATGAGGTGGAGGGTACATGAAGGGCATTCTTACAAGCAGCAGAGATACCTTTATAAAAGGTATGGCTGATGCAGTCTGATGCCTTTTGTCTCAAATCAGCACCTTGCTGTTACAGGCTCCACATGGACTGTGCAGATCCAGACTCCACTGGTCCTGGCTTTCCTGAGTGAGGTTGTTCAGATTAAGCTCTCTTCCACCTGGCTGCTCTGTGACTCCCCAGGCTGCAAAGTCCTTTTCTTCTGCCATGTCCTTCATATCAAGCATCTCTCAAGACTCATGTCCTGCCTATCAGGCTGGGGTTATCACTGACCTGAAACCCTGTGGTGACAGGGATTCAGAAAAAGGGCATTAGGTGCTCAGAGGACTCAGATGGGCTGAAACATTTTGGTGTCAGTGTTAAGTCAAAGAGAATTTTGTACCTCTGGGTCTCGATTGTTGTGCTGCGGGGATCCTGTGCTCCAGTGCAAGAGGCTCATGAAATGGCAAGAGTTTGGATGTCTGCCTTGGTCTTAGCTAATGGTTGAGAATCTGTGGGGCACAAGGAACTTGCATTTTCCTTTAGTCTTTGACCTAGAGTGACAACAGTGGAAGAAAATGAGATTATTTCCTCAGGATCACGCCCCAAGGCTTGTGTGGCTGGGAAGCCAACTCAGGTCCCTAACTCCCTGGCTTTAGCTACGGCAAACCTCCTCCCTTTCCCTCTGCCAAAGCCCAGGGCTAGGAGTGACTGAGACACTGACCTCTGCCACAGACTCTGTGCATAACCCTGGGTGTGCCCCTGCACCTCCCATCCCACTCATCTGCACAAAGTTCCTGTGCAGCTCATCCATACAGGGAATGGGTTCCCTGCCTCCCACACGTGGCCTCATTCCCTGCTGACAGCGAGACTGGAATGTGGGGCTTGATGTGGCTGAGGCAGTCCGTGTGAATAGGCTGAGGGGGAAGCGTGGCTCCCCCAGGTGTCACTTCAGCAGGACGCAGAGGGGCAGTGTGCTGTGCTCACCTGTCACCATCCTAAGGTCAGGTTTGTTCTCCTGCATCAGGAGAACTCATGGATGGCTGCCAGCCAGACCCCAGGGGAAGGGGTGCAGTGCTAGACCTGCACTTGAGGTCTGGCAGAGCCTCAGGCAACTTGTTGCTTGTCCAATCAAGTTGGCTTCAGCTGCTGGATGTGCCCAGGGCCCCACAGGGTGGGAGAGCAGAGAATGAAGCAACCATGGAGGGCCAGAGAAGATGCAGGAGTAAAGGCCATTTTAGAGCAAGCTTGGCAAGAGTCCTGGGCTGGGGACATGGTCTTCTGGGTCCAGTGATCTCTGGAGTTGCAGCACAGAAGGGCAGTGCTACATGGGTCCCTCTTTGAAGTAAGGGCAGAGGGGATGGTGAACCTCCCATCACCTCTGCAGAGCTGCTTCTGCCTTTGACCAATGAGGCGGCTGTGGGCATGTTTGTAAGGTATACACAAGACTGAACTAACCTACCTCAGATAAAGCTTGGATTAATTAGTCAATACATGTTAAGTGCTGCAAACATTTGAGGCTCTGCTTAATTGTTAAGTAACTCAATCATCAGTGGCTGCGTGGGATGCCTGAGGCAGAGAGTGGATGAATCAGCCCTTCTCTGGCAAGTGCAAGGTAACAGGGAGAAAACTTTCCAAGGCTGGGTGACAGCAGGGTAGGTTGGTTAGGAGACAGCAGCAATTACTGAGGTAACTGGGACTGACAGATTGCCCAGTGAAGCTGTGGATGCCCCATCCCTGGAAGTGTTCCAGGCCTGACTGGATGGAGCCATGAGAAACATGTTCTGCTGGAAGGTGCCCCTGCCCATGGCAGGGGGTTTGAATGTGATAATCTTGAAGGTCCCTTACAACTCAAACAATTCTGTGATTAAATGATTGGGAACACTTAGGATGTAAAAAAGTGGTCAGGTCCTGCATGGAGCAGCCAGCTCTAGGGAACAGGAGTCCATTAGGCAATGGAGGGAAAGGCAATGATTTCATAGAAGACAGAGGTAAAAAGACCATGAAAAATTTTATTGAGCTCTTCAGGCTTGTTATGGCCAAGCCGCTCTGAAAGAGGTGGGTTTGGGGCTGAACCAAAATGCATTGGGGGATGTGAGAGTTGTTTGTGTGAAGTGGGGAGTACTTAATGTGCCATGGACTCACCTGTCGTCCCTGCAGGGACTGGCCCCACGTTATAGGCTTGGATGGGACATGAAGCTGCTGCTGAGGAGCCAACTTGTGTCCTGCAGGTCAGTTTTCCATGCAGTGATTACAAGCTGAGATGGTTCCCAACAGGAATTTTGGTGCAGTCCATCACCAGCCTGAGATATCTCTTCTGCCACCATACAACATGTCCTGTCACTCAGGTGAGTTTCAGACCTGGACCTGTTGCCTTGTTTCTGTGCCAGCAAGTTGCATCTTCCACAGCCTCCCTATTTGCCTCTACCCTTCCTGCTGAGCTTTGCCCTCTGCTTCTCTCCATGTGGGAGCTTCCTAAATATGTCATGGTGTCTGCTCCCAAAGACTTTTGAACAGGTTAGCAGTGTCCTCAGAGTCTGCCAGGGTGTTTTCCACCTCCTCGTGAAAAAATGCCGCCCCCCCCTCCCCCTCCCCGCAAAGGTGTAACTCACTGAGGCTTTAACCCCAGGGTTAATCCCCATGCAGAGGTGGCTTCCAGCCATCCATGATCATAGCCTCTCAGCCAGGTAAGATGGGGGACTCTTTGGCATTGTGCCTCATCCACACACATATTCCCATATTCCTCGTATTCTATGAGGCTGGATGTGGGAAGGACCTACCTACCTGGCATCACTCTGGCTGGAAAAAGCCTCTGAGCGCTGCCCTGGTGAAACATTCATATTTTTGGAAACAGAGAGCGGGTAGGAACAGCCTGTACTGTTGTGACAGAGCTGCTTGCACGAGATGAACCTCACTGCCAGGGCTGGGATGGGCGCACGTGGCTTGTGTGGGATAAAAGTGTGAGCTCTGGAAGGAGACACAGCCTAACACAAGCCCCAGGAAGGGCCAGCAGGACAGCATGGAAGCATTAGCAAACAACCCATAACTGCTTGCTCCCCTACCCTGCAGGCTCCCGCATCCCTGATCCCAATCCTTGCCCTGCAGCTCTCTGTACAGATCAGCACTGACATAAGCATGCAGCCCAGATAGGTTGCCTGGGTCTTGGATTAGACCTGCCTCATTCTTGGAGAAGTTGGAGTCACCAGCAGGCAGCCCCCTGTCCCAGCACCAGCTGTAGGGTTTGGCATAGGTTTGCCAGGCACCCCTTGACCTCAGCATCGCCCACGTCCTTACAGCCTTGCTTTAATCCTTTTTTAATTAATTGCTGAGGGGTGTGATGGTATCAGAAGGGTGGGAGGGGGCTGGCCTGGGGTGTTTTGGGCTTGGTGTGTTTGCCAACCAGCTGGGTTTGTTATGAGCCGGTCAGATCTCACAGGCTAGCATTCCCTCTCCAGATCCGGTTGCAGCTCAGGCATTGTGTGGATCATCCCTGCGGCTCTTACACTGCTCAGGGATCCTGCCGTGTCCCACCTGGCAGGTGCTGGTAAATCAAAGATTTGCATGAAATTGGCAGCTGAAAGGCAAAGTGGCTTCTCTGATGACAGAATGCTAGGAAGGAGGTTTGACTTCAGTCAGAAAACCCTGGGGAGGTAACCAGAACAGAAATGGAGTTGTCACGGGGATGTTCGAGATGGAAATGGGGGTGAGGTCAACATTTTCTTGGTCACTGGGGTCATGCAAAAGGCTCCTAAGGGGATTGGGTTTATCAGTACTTGGTGGTGGGTTTTCACAGGGATTCAACAACCTCCTTACCTGGGGTTACTCGAGGACAAGGCATATTCAGGCTTTCCAGACCCCCTGCACCTCCACCATGGGGCACCTCAGTTGTCCAGAGTCTCCAGGGATTTGATGCTCATGGGGAGAACAAGTTGCACACTGGACCCAAATGCCATGAAAGTGGCTGTCCCCAGGCTTAAAGCAGCCTCTGGTTGAAAGGATGAAGTGATCTGGGGACAGCTTACCTGCCTCTACCCATGGGCCTGCAAGCAGGCAGGATGACTGGAACTGAGATCCCAGGCTGCTGGCACTACCAGGATCACCAAAATATGTGTGCTGGGGGTCAGTGGAGACTATGAGAGCACATGATATTGAGTCTTAATAAAAGTACACGCAGATAACATCCACAGGTCCTGTGTGTCTGTCATGCACCCTCACTGTGATTTCCTTGACAGAAACTTGTCCAGCAGATGTTGATTTGGCCTTCCCTGGTGCTGAGGTGGCTCTTGGTTTTTGAACATCTGAGAAGATCTTGTGTAACATGGCCTTGAAGGGAATCAAGGGCATCAGAGAAAGGACCAGAGCACGGCTGTTCTTTGGTCTCTGTGGATGATGTGCCCAAAGCAGCAGTGATGTTCAGAAAGGAAGGAGCTGACCTGGATGAGGTGGATGCAAAGACTTTCCAAGGGGTGAACAACACTTCAGCCCCACTGGGAAAACCAAACTACATCCAGTGATGTGGAGCAAAGGCCAGATGTGTGCAGTCAGTCTGATGCCTAGCTTTAACTGTTGGAGGCTGCAGACCACTGTGACCAGCCACTTGGGGCAGCTGGTGCACAGGAGGTTCTCCATTGCTGGAAATCTCCAATCAACACAGCAAAATTATTATTCAAAAGGAAATTGTGGGCTTGGCTGAAGTGGTCAGTGCTGGGTTTTGCAAGAGGGTGGATTGCTAAGCACTGTTCATTCCATGTGCCTTAAACCCTGTGACTCTGAACCAGCATTTGGTCACTGGGCCCTCTTAGCCAGAGTCATGAGAAGCTTTTTGAGTCTATTACATGGCCAGAAGGTGCTCTGCAGCATTGCTTATAAAATCTCTGCTTCCTGTGCACATCAGTTTGGGGAGACTGACTTTGAGGGAGCCATCCTCATGCCTTCTCTTTGCACTGAGCACAAACAGCTGAGTGAAAGAGGTGCCTGAAAAGAGGGAGGTCTGTAGATCTGTAGATGTACAATGTCTCTACCTGGAGCACACTGGTTTCCCTGGAAGAAAAGCTTGCAGGGGTCCTGCCCATCCCCTTGCTTGCTGGCCCCCTTCCCAAGCTGCTCCTTTGGAACTGGGATATGCATGTGCAGAGCACAGCGGAGCACCAGAGAGGTGCTTGGTGAAGGAAACCTGGGCTTTAAGGAGACAATGCTTAATCAGAAGCATGACCAGAAGGTGGAGGGTGAGGAGAAGGATGCATAAGTTCTCCTTGATGGCTCATAGTCCTGTCCTCTGTTGAAGCTGGGAAGTTTGGCAGCAGCAGGAGCCCTGCCCCAGCAGAGACTCTAGCATGGCAAGAGCTGGATCACCTGAGAAAGCTTTCTCACCCTCCTTGTGAGAAAGCTTTCAGGACTGTTTGGCCAGATGAAGGTCCCTCAGCTACTGAGATTCCTGCCCTCCTTTTGGTTATGCTAAGGATAAGGTTTAAAAAAATCTTGTGAGTCAAGGCCTCATGAAACCTCCCTCCAAGTATAGGAATGCTTCACTTTGAATTTTTGTTGTTGGGTTGCTTTTTTCCCCCTCAAGATCTGCTGGCTCTGGGGTTGGCATGAAGTCAAATGCTCTTTACTGAAGTCAGCCTTTTGCTGGAAGCAAGTCCAATTATTCATTCCCCTTTTCCCACTTCAGCCAGATATATGTTGTTCTCCTAAAGCAATGCTGCTGGTTTTGTATTCCTGCCCCTCTCTGCTCTGAGGGTATCCCTGCCCCACAGCCCGGCTGATCTGCAACACAAAGGAGCTTCAGAGTCTGGCTTAGTACTCAGCAGCAGCTGGTTCAGCTGGTGACAATGTAGAATTTTGCAGTCACCAGGCTCTGTGAGGGATCAGAGGTAACCAAGAGCTAACCTGCCTCTTGTTTCCTGGGGATGAATCATGGCAGTGTCTAAGCTTCAGGCAGCAAAGAGGTTGTGGAGCAGGGCAAATACAGGGTCACAGAAAATGGGATTTCTTCATTCCTCAAACAGTAGTTCAGTTGTGCAGAGCTGTGGTGCTGCTTGGCTGCTGTTTTTCTGCACTCACTATGGTTATTCCCCATGGGGCTCATTCAAAGTGTAGTGTTTCAGTCCCCATGGCACCGCTGGCTTGGAGAAATGGCCACAACCCTCTGCTGAGGGGAGCAGAGCACATGTGCTCACTTCAGTTCTGCAGCTGCAGAAAGGGTGGAGCAAAGGAAACATGAAAAGGCATCAGCTGGGGTGATTAGGACATGGTGGGAGGGGGAGGTCTGCCAAGCATGGGCCACAGCCACAAAACCAGATCTCCTGACATATCCCATGGGGCTGTGGGATTAACCAGCTTGGCTACACTTGGTCTGTCTGTGCTTCCTACAAGCGGTGCCTGTGTTATACCCTGACCTGTGCCCACACAGCAGAAGGGATCTGTGGGACACAGCAGCCCTGCTGCAGACTCTCTGCCAGCTCAGACCAGACCTGGAGGCATCAGGAGATGCTCAATGAATGCAGGCAGCGCTCAGCATGGGGAATGACAAGCCAGCAGGACCATAGATGAGACAAATGGGATGTCCCTGCCAGAGGCGGGTCGTGCCTTGGCTTGGTGCTGTTGAGCTGGTGCAGCTCTTGGCTGGTCACCCCGGGAGAAAGGCACCTGCATTGCAGAGTGTGCTTGGAGCAAGTCAGCCAGGCTCTGCACCCTGGTATGGTGGCGCTGGGGCGTGTGTCACCTGTGGTGCTGTGTCACCACTTCCAGTTCCTCCCAGCAGTGTCTCAGACAAAGGGAATTGTGCTGCTTGCATTAGCACAGAGAGCTGAGGAAGGAACAGAGAGCTGGCAGGAGAACGTTTTATACCCCTGAGCTGACAGTATAGTCAGCTTTGTGGATGTTTCTCAGCTTATCTAGAGTGGAGCTTGGGCCATGCTCTGAGGGACAGAGAACCTTTGCTATGGAGGGAGGCTGTTAGAGCTGGGGTTGTTCTGCCTGGAGAAGATAAACTATGGCTCTGGGAAAACCTTAGAGCCCCTGCCAGGACCTAAAAGGGCTACAAGAGAGCTGGAGAGGGAGTTTTGACAAGGTCCCTCTGTGATAAGACAAAATGGAATGGCTTCAAATTGGCAGATTTATATAAGTTATTAGGAAAAACTTCCCTGTGAGGGTGGTGAGGCTCTGGCACAGGTTGCCCAGAGAAGCTGTGGCTGCCCCATCCCTGGAGGTGTTCAAGGCCCAGCTGCATGGGGCCCTGAGCAACCTGGAATAGTGGAAGGTGTCCTTGCCTATGGCATGGGGTTTAGAGCATGATGATCTTGAAGGTCTCTTCCAACCCAAACCATTCCATGGTGACACAAAAACAGAGATGTGAAAGAGAAGAGCTTTTTAGGAGCCTTTATTTTTCCCATGGAAGGCTCCTGTCATGCTGGGTGGAGATCTGGGACCTTGGTCTGCAAGGGAGGGGAAGTGGCAAAGGCAAGTACAGGGATCCTGGCAGGCCTTGAAAATGTGAGAGAGAATTGCATCTGCTGAGTGAGAAGGAAGAGCTGACAGGGAACCTTCTTCCTCCCCTTGCATCTATCCAGCGCTGAGCAACCAACTAATCTCCCTGACACTTCCAGAAGACACGGAAGCATTAGTGACATAGTGGTCACTCAGTGAAAACCAGAGCTGCAGTGACATATGCTGCATAAACCCAAGCCCTCCCTTCAGACAGGCTCAGCCCATCAGGAGCAGGGCTGAGCTGTGTTTCACACAGCAGGTCAGGGACAGAACCAGAGGGGAGCCCAGACATCCTGTCTTGCAGCCTCCTGCTCTTGCTTCTAGGCCACAATGAGCTCAACCAGCCAGGGCAATAACTTCCCAAGGGGGCTGTAGGGGTAAGGAAGTAATTAAAAGCTGATCTGGGCTCCTGCTTTGGAGGAAGAAAACCCCCCTCAGTTATTTTCTAAATGATTTAAAAGCACCCTTTCATCTCCAAACCGGCAGGAACCTTCTATTGTTTGTTTCTCTTATGTTTGCTCCTGATCAGTTTTTTGCTCAGCAGATATGGAGATGTGGGAGCCAATTTATCGGGCAGAGCAGAGGAGACACATGAAATGGAGTAGAGAAAGTTAGTTCTCATCAGCAAATACTTAAAGATTTGCTGACAAAGATGCAGGAGCTGATTTTTGCTACTCACGCAGATATTTGACATATAACAGGAGGTATTTGTTGGGAGTTGATTAAATTTTCAACCCAAATCAAAACAAAAGTTGTTGTTACTCATTGTGTCCAGGCTTTCATGCCCACAGCAGCTGTGTGTACCCACCAAAACACTCAAGGCCAAGTTATCTGTCCAAGGTTCCTTGCAAAGCCATGGAGGACAAGGGATGTCACCAGTTGAACCACTCCATCCTGTCCCATATCTGAAGGTCACCAGGATCTACTCACTGGCCTTTGTGTCCTATCCTGAGTGTCCTGAATTGGTGTATGGAGTTGTGCTGGGATCTTGCTGGCTTGTTCTGCCAGGTGCCACCAGAATGTGCTGCTTGTGTAGCCCTTCCCTGCCATTTGTTTCCTTCTCGTGCATCCACACAGAATATCCACATTTCCTCCAGTCTGAAAATTTCTGTTATGAAGCTCTGCATGGCAAAGGAATCTTTTTTCACTTGGAGAGGGGACAGGTACACAGGACACTGTGCTATCTCCACACCTGGAAATAACCAGAAGTCACCTGGATAAGATCCTGACCAAAGTTTGAAGATGACCCTTAGAGCAAGAGACTGGACTGGAGATGCCCAGAGAACCTTTCTGACCTAAATTATTTCATTCTTCTCAGCACACAAATGAAAAGATCTTTGTTTTGACAACAAAAAGAAAGGAAAGAGAAGGGGGAGCAATGACTTCAGTGTTCTTCATTGACCTTACTGATACACTTTGGATTATCAGCAGCTGTGTATGTGGCCCTGCTGGCTGCAAGAGAAACTCTGCCCTTTCCCTTCACAAGGGTCACAGGGACAGGCTTAGGATGGCTAATGAACAACTGCCTCCTTCAGTTTATTTCAGAGCCCATTGTGGGGACAGAGCTGTATCCTAGTTTCTGCCAGGAGTGGAGGCATTAGGGAACAGGCAGCTTGCCCAGCTCTGCAGTGACGCACTGGCAGCAGCCAGACTCCAGTCCGCTCCATCTCCAGCCAGGCTATCTCCAAGGATAGCCATGTGCCAGGCTGCAGATGTGGCTCTCTCCAGGTCCCTCCTCTGCACAAAGCCTCAGAGTGCTCACCAGAGTCCCAGAGCAGGCCCAGCCCTGGCTGCAGGTAGGCTGAGATGGTCCACACCAGATGGGAATGCTCTCCATCTCCTGTCCATCTCTGCAATCTGAGATGTGTCTGAGGGTGGGTATCCTCCAGCTTTTCTACAGGGATTTGTCCTTACCTCTGGTGTTATGAAGGGGACAGAGAGACTGTGATCCCATGCTTTGCTTAAACCCTTTGATCCCCAACGCCTCGCTCTCCTCATCCACCATTTTCACGTCACGTGTTGAGAAAACCTTTCTTTGGACTTCTGAGAGCCCTGCATTGGCGAGACAAAAATTGTTGGTCAGGAGCAAGTTAGAATCATGCACAGCGACTGCATAAGGGGATTTACTGGCCAGTTAGGAAACCTGGCAAATACAAATCTGAGCAAAAAAAATCCCTTCTTGAAATAAGGTTCCTCAAAGAACTCATGGATGTGGTGGCTGGGCAGCTCAGCCACCCTGGTTCCCTTGGGCACCTTCCCAGCCTGCCCTCCAGCACCAGCTGAGTCTCGGGTCACAGAAGGGATTTATCCCCCACATGCCTAAGAAAGTTTTAGTCATCACCCAGCTGCTGAATAACCCTCTTGTCTGAATTCCCCTGAAGGCCCAGAAGGACTCTGCTTATCTAACACTCATTTGACCGGATAATTTGAAGGCCGTTCCAAGCACTGTGGAAGTGACCTGCTCTAAGTCAGTTCAGCTTTTCAATCCCCTCAGCTGCAGTATCAGCAGTCTTCCTTGTATATTTTTCTTCTGCTTGGTGCAGGTTCTGACATTTCTACTGTCCCAAGCATTGTGTTTACCCTGCTGGGACTCAGAGGATGAATGGTAGCCCTGGTTCGCACCACAACGTGTGTGTTATCTTGCTTGGACCAATGGAAACTCCATCACAAGGGATCTTTTGTAAAGAGTAATTGACCTTAAAAGTCTTTATTTGTCTCATCCTCAAATGCATTAAAGTGGCTTCCTAGAGTAGGTCTAGCCTCTGAGTATAGTAGTAACAGCTTGTTCCTGCACTGTCTCCCTTTAGGGTATAATTGATTAATCCTCCTGCTGTTTGCTGTTTCATTGGAGGGCTTGTGTTGCTTTCTTGCTGCTGGGGAGATAAGCTGCAATCTTCCCATGGGCAGAGCACAACAGGTATTTGGTTCCAGTGCTAATACTTTCCAACAAAAACTTTTTTTTCTGTGTCCAATCTCGTGCCCAGCTTGGAAACACTTTCAATGGGACCATTCACTGCACAGCCGCCTGTGTGAACATATCTGAAAGTTACTCAGACAATCGCCTTGTGTTTGCTCTCCTCCTCCCACTGGGTGCCCAGCTTTTCCTGAAAATGTTGACAGGAAGTGGCAAAATCATGCTGAACCTCTGAAATGACCAAGCCATCTTTTCATACCTTCCAAGAGACAGTTCCTGCAATAGCAAGATGCCACAGGCAGTAGCTCAGGCTGTTGATTTCTGATATTCTGGAGATAAGAAGCTAATACTGCCTCGATTTCTCTTGATGAGCTTTTCCCCCTTCACTCTTCCATATCTTTGACTCTTTTCCCATTTCAGCCAAGTTTGGTGAAGCACCAAAGACTGTTGATATAAAAATTCCCAGCACTTTTGCAAATACAAATTGTTGAATAAAGGAAAAGTCTCTTTCACTGCCTCCACTAGTGAAAATACAATACTATGAGGAGACTACATATTATCCAGAGAAGAAGTTTGTAAAAAGCTCAAAAATCTCTCTGTAAAAGCCCTTCCAATCTCTTTAAAGCAGGTTTCATTGATCCATTTCTCCAAGGACAGCTTGTTCAGTGCAGTGAATGATTTGCAGGGGTTTGTTAGGTCTTCTCCCTTTCTTTGTTGCCCTTGTAGTTTCTCAGTCTGGGAGCTGGACTTGAGCTGAGAGACCACAAAAACTGCCACTGCAGGAGGATGGCTTTGTGGCCTGGGTCATACTGGTGATGGGAGGGAGGACCACAGCAGTATCCTCCAGCCTTGATCTCTTTGCTGGTTAAATCAATTCCTTTTGCCACTCATGAGATCCAGCTGCGGCCTCAGAAGCAGGGATTTATTTTCTCAAGGAAAGTATTGAAGTTGGATGGGTAGTTGTGGGGGAACAGGGGGACTAGGGGCAATGGCTTTAAACTGAAAGAGGGTAGATTTAGATTAGATATTAGAAAGAAATGTATTAACGTTAGAGTGGTGAGGCCCTGGCACAGGTTGCCCAGAGAAGTTGTGGCTGCCCCATTCCTGGAGGTGTCTAAGGCCAGGTTGGAAGGGGCTTTGGGCAACCTGGTCTAGTGGAAAGTGCCCCTGCTCATGGCAGGGGGTAGGAATGAGATGATCTTGAAGGTTCTTTTCAACCCAACCATTCTGTGATTTTATGACATTGCATTGTTTTAGCCTTAAAACTCAAGGGGCCTGAATTGAAGCCAGAGAAATGGCAGTGAAAGATAATGCGAGACTTTTAGATCACAGGTGGATAAGCCTAAATATGAGGTGGGAACTTTTCAGAAAATAACTCATCTGGTTTCATATTTTTGCTCTGTAAAAGGAAGAGCCTTTAGGAGATCACATTTGTGCTGTATGTCTGTTGTAGGTCTGCTCCTGGTGGGGACTCTCTGGGGACACCCTTGTCCTGCCCCTAGTTCCCTGTCCCAGTTACTCCTTGTTCCATCTCTTTTTCCTTGTGCTTGCTTCCTTTCCAGCACCCAACTGTCCTAATCTGTCTCGAAGACTCTGACCTTGCCATCATGGCCTCCTTCTCCTTGCTTCCCATTTGCCTTCATCCAATTATCATGTTAACTTCTGCTCTATGAGAGGACATCTGTCAAAACTACCCCCTCTGTGCTGTGTGCTTGCCAGGTCTGAGCAGGAAAATAGTGTTTCCTGCTATTTCATTATCAGCAGTCAAGAAAGTTTCTCCTGCTGAGGGAAGGCACTCCAGTGAGTTACATCCCTCCTCAGCTGACTCAGGGGAGATGGTGTGTATTAAATCCAGTCCTTTCTGTCCCTAATTTTCCCCCTGTAGCTGCACGATGGACGGCAATAAGAAGAACAGAGACATGAGGCTCATCTCACTTCCTGATGGGCATCCTCAGAGCTCCTGCACAACTTGGCCTTATCTCCCTTGAGGACAATACATTTGTCCTAATCTGAGCTATCAGCTTCAGGGGAAGAGGGCAAAAGATCCCACAGCTTTCCTGTAAGGGAGCAAGCCTGGGCTCTCCAGGGTCTCTTGTTAGGGAGCAGACAGCAGGGATCTTTTATTCCGGGTTAATTGGCACATTTTCTGGTTCTATAACTGGAATAGTTCTTCACAACATGTATATGGCTCTTGATGTGATTTTTCCTGGGACAGCTGCTATGTGTAGTACCAGGAGGGCATGACAAAGCTGCCCATTGCTGTACCTGTTTGTAGAAGTGATGCAGAGGTGTTGCAGATTGTTACAGATTCACTCTTCATAGTCAGAGGGAAACAGGCTTGACTAGGACATCTCATCCTAGGGAATATCTCCTCATGGATGCTTTGGAATCTGGATGAAAGATCACGTGCAGACACCTGCTCCTGTCTGCTGTCATCTTAGGATTCAGATAGGCCTTGCTGTAACTTGCAGATCTCATTGCAGTTTAGGATAAACTGGGAACTAAGGGAGCCTCTGGCAGAGGGAGCAGCAGAACTACTAGTCCCTAAGGGGGCTTGGCTGAGCAGGATACATTTTGGCAAGCGTCTGGTGAGGTTTCTTTGCCAGTTCTGCACCTGCAGGTCTTTCAGCCAGAGTCTTGCTCTGACCCGTTCTTCTCTGCAGGCACAGCTCCTGTCTGTTGCAAAGGATGGGACATGTGTGACTGTAAGCATAGTGTCTGGCATGTTGGGGTCTATGATTCATGAGTCAGAGCTAGAAATCAACCAAAGAGCATAGTCAGCAGGGGTGAGTCACTGCAGGGTTAAAATTCTCTTTCCAGGTCAGTCAGGCAATTCAATCCAGCCACCTTCCCTCCCTTCCCATGGATGTGTGTTTGTGCACTTACAATACAGCATCTTATTTAATGAAAGGGATTTATTTTGATAGATGGAAGGCTTCTGGTTATGTAATTGCCCTTGCAAGGAAGCACAGAGGAGAATTTTAACAATATTGCTGGCTCTTATGCAAGAGTGTTGCCAGTGTTTACTCTGCAGACATGTGAATCTCCTCTGTCATTTGGGCAGAAAATGATGCCTTAATCTTCTAAGACATTTATGAAACATTGGATTACACCAGGATCAGTGTGCTATCATCTGTAAGAAATATACTGGCTGATTGGATTGCACAGAACTTTTCAAGGCAGGTTTTGTATTTAAACTTTGCATTGCCTTGCTGGAAGAACTGCACATATCAAGCTCTTAAGAGCCTTGGATAAATCATGAGGTCCTAGTTCTCAGCAATTACTATCAGCGAAAAGCTGGGCTTGTGCATCTGTCAAGAACAGAAGCTGTATGGCTGATTACTGGTCTCCTAGATACATTTTCATCATATTTCACGGCTAAGGGGAATTAAACAGACCTAAATTGCACAGTAATGCTGAGAGGCTATCCTGAATCTTATCTGTTCCCCGGAGAGCTGCAAGATGATTTAATGACATAGGTTTAGTGTATCAAGTCACTGGCTGAAAGAATGACTTGAGAGCTAAATTAAGAACATAATAAGACATAGGATACCAAATCAACTTCAGCTAAGTTTGCTCTGGCAAGTGCCAAAACTATAGTTCAAATGTGAGAAAAAGACCTCTTTGATTTTTGTCTTTTCTTTGGCAAATTGGAGGTTTCTGGGATGTATGTTGTAATGCTATTATAGTATAGGAGAGCATTTGGGGTTAAAAGTCTGGTTTTCAGCCTCCTTTTGTTCACAGTTCCTCATGTTTTCCAGCAGAGGTGCAGCCCATCCATGGTTTCAGACAGCTGAAATATGCTCCTGCCTCTGCATGAGCCCCAGCACCCAAAAGACTTTGATATCCACAGTCCATGTTGAAACATTTGTCACCTCCCGCCTTCAGACTCTTCTTGACCAGAGACCTGGACCCACAAAAAACTAGTTTTGGAGGATCAAGATGTGTTTTAAGGCAGTAGAGTTCAAATCCTGAGGTTTTAAGAGACATTAAAATGCTGCCCTTTTGAAAACACCCTTTTGGGTGTACTTATAACCAGGTGCTCACACAACTGTCAGATACCTGCAGTGTTGGACACAAATAATGATCTTGCCACTCGCCTGACTGCAGTCCGATGCTGGCCTAATCTACCAAACGTTGACCTTTCTTAGGAAGTCCAGCTCTGTGGTTCCCACTTCTACATGCTCAATAAAATAAAAAAGCAAGGCTTGCTACAAGTTAAAAGGAGATACCGGATATCCTTTGGAAACCTGGTCAAAGTTCCTGCCCCTAGGTACACAGTACTCCAGGCTTATTTACTGCTTTCCACCAGATGTTTGTGAATAATCAATCACCAGCCAAAGGTTTCCCTCCTCACTTCTTTCCTCTCCAGTAATACAGCAATGGATCCACTGGTTCTGACCATTCCTTTTACAGGTAGGGAAACTGAGGCAGGGACTTGGCAGAACTGGAGGCAACAAATGTTGTGGGCCTGGATGTTCCAAAGGCAGGTTAAACTGAGAGCTCAGAACTGGTTCAGGCATGCTCGATCTTGCCTTGGGGCAGAGGGAAGGACAAGGTCACCTCCTCATGTCCTTCCCAATCCCGCTCTTAGTGGTTTGAAGATCCACCCAAGTTACTTTGGAAACAAGGCCCTCCCATGAGTGACACACAGGTTTCTTACAGTCTTGTTTATGCCTTACTGATGTTCTTGTTCCCACAGTGTTTTCAGTGCTTGGGGCTCTGGGGCCATGAGTGTAGGATTCAGGGAATGACACGCACAGGGATCCTTGAGCAAGACGCTCACCCACCAGGAATGTGAATACCCCCAATGCACGGCAGTGGAGAAGGGAATTGTAGAGCTTCTTCTGACTCCAAGGGCAGTATTGCGATGCCCACTGACACATTTTGAAGATCAGAGTGTGTGCCAGCATCGTGGACAGAGATTGTGTCACCAGGAATGGCCAGGGTTCCCTGGGTGTGAAAGGGAGTCTTGCTGTGGGTGGGAAGGAGTTAATTTCTCCTGGGGTGGGGAGGGCAACGAACTGGGTGTGGGTCAAGTAGGCACATAGTGTGAAGCAAAAGAATGGCATTACTTGGGAGATCTATGGCTGGATGTAAACAGTGTTTTGAAACCCCCTTGAAAAAACTCAGCCTTCCCAGAGAGCTCTGCCACAGCAGGGGAGGAGTCCCTGGGTCAGTCTCGTGTGGGGTTGCAGGAGCAGGGTGGGCAGGCTGGGACACTCTCCAGTGTTACACTCCCCTAGGCACTGAGAGCACTGGGACCGTGCCTGCCCCACCTTTGCCCTGCTGTAAATGATTAAACAAGGCGCTGAGTAACAGAGTCCTTCCCATAGTCCTGGGCCAGGAGGAGGAAATCACAAGATCCATCCAACAACCATCATCAATGTTGATTCCTGGGATCCAGGCTGGTTGTGTAGCTGTAGCCCAAGGCTCAAATCCACCAGCTTAATGAAGCACATAAGGAAGGGCAGCTGAAATAGAATCAATAGAGTCATATAGGTTAGAAAATACCTCTAAAATCATTGAGTCCAACCATTAACCTAGCACTGCCAACTCCACCACTAAATCATCTCCCCAAGTGCCATGTCTACATGTCCTTCGAATCCCTTTAGGGATGGTGACTCCACCACTTCCCTGAGCAGTCTGTTCCAATGCCTGACTACCCCTTCCAGAAGAAATTGTGCATAATATCCAACTGAAATCTCCCCTGGCATCTTGAGGCCATTTCCTCTTGTCCTGTCACATGTTACTTGGGAGAAGAGACCCACTCCCACCAGGCTACATCCTCCTTTCAGGGAGTTGTAGAGACCAAGATCACCCCTGAACCTCCTTTTCTCCAGACTGAGTCCCCCCAGCTCCCTCAGCTGTTCCTCAGACTTATGCTCCATAGCCTTCTCCAGTTCTGTTGCCCTTCTCTGGGCATGGGTTAACTGCTATTTATGTGTCTGACTCACAAATAAATACTGGTTATGGGTCTTTGTTGCCAAAAACCCTGTTTGGAAGCAAGAAGGTAAATTGCCTCCTGGAGGGGGACCAATAACAATGTTCTGCCCTTGCTGTGCTGTTGCTCAGAGCCAGATGGAGGCAGAGGTGGGCCCCAGCCATGCTGCCTTGGGAGGCTTTCCACAGCCAGGTCTGTCCAGGGTAACCTGTGGTCTGCTGTCAGGGCAGAGCCCCCAGGCCTCGTGGCACAGAGGAGATATGAGAGAAGGACAAATGGCACAACTGATATTATTCCATAATCAACAAAAACTGCTCCTTAAAGAACCCTTCCTGACAAGAGGCCACACTGGTAGGCACAACATTCACATCCTGCCTGCAGCCATGCTTTGTTGCAGGAGGCTGTGATTGCAGGATAATTCAGGTTGGAGTGGACCACTGGAAAGTTTCTAGTACAACCTGTGGCATGCCTGGGGAAAGGACAAGGAATCTCATGTGTCATGTGTCATTGGTGGCCAGCAGGATCAATGCTGGATTCTGCAATGTTCCTGACTGGAACAGTGAATCACTGTTAACAATGTGGTCAGCATATGTAGCTTGTCTTGTCTTCTCATTTACAGATTTTATAAGCTTCCAGGATTGGTTGAACTATGTAAATATAGATGTAGTGTTTCGCTCATCTAGAGATTTCCATGCAGATGTGAGATTCATATAGAAGCCCAAAACTGAGTTAATCAGGTGCTGAATGGCGTGGCTTTGCCACAAAGCAAAACTCTTGTGTTGTTACTGATATAATGGATGCCTCTCAGTTGAGCACAGAGCCCTATGCTCCTCTTATCGTGAGGAATGGGATGTCAGAACACTCTGCTGCAGAGGAGTGAGCTGTAACATCTTCATGTAACCGGTGGGGAGCTGCACCATGAAGAGATTCAGCGAGTTTCAGTCAGAGATACATCCAAGCATCTCAAATAACATGTGGTGCTTATGTTTAGGCAAATGGGTTAACTGTACATTCACTCAGTTAAATTGCTAATTAGTCTGCACTGACAGTGCTGATGAGCTCCTCGGTGGCTGTAATGTGAGATCAGGCATTAACACACAAGGAGACACCTGCAATTAAGCATTGTAAGCTGCATTTGCCTCCTGTCTCCAGTGGCTTTCCAAATACCTCCTTGGAGGTCACGCAGAAAGGTCATGGTGGAGATGGGGAATGCTTCTGGATCTCTTGACTCCTTGATTGCATGCTTTCACCATGCCAGGATGCTGACATGTCTCATGTGCCCAGTTCATCTCCCTCCAGCATTTCCCCAAGCAGCCTCTTGGCTTGTGCTTGAGGCTTGGGCCACCATGGCTGGCTCAGAGAAAGCCTAGAACTGAAGTGTCCTCACCCATGATGAGCAGTCTGAGGTGCTTCAGGGTTACAGGTCAATGTCAACATCATAATATCCTCAATAACTCTATTATTCTTCTAACTGACAGAGGAATAACAATTACTATCATTAATATTAATAACGATGGAAGTAAAATTAGGTGTTAATATCTATTGTTAGTTACCATTACTGTGAGAACTCATGAAGTTCAACAAAGCCAAGTGCACAGTTCTGTACATCCATTAGGGCATTTGCAAACACAAATACAGGCTGGGCATAGGATGGATTGAGAGCAGCCTTGATGATGGTGCTGGTGGATGAGAGGCTGGACATGAGCTGTCAATGTGCACTGGCAACCCAGAAATCCAATTGTGTCCTAGGCAGCTACAAAAGCAGTGAAGGCAGCAGGTGGGGCACAGGATTCTGTCCTGTGCTCTGCTCTGGTGAGATTCCACCTGGAGTGCTGCATCCACCCCTGGTGACATTAGAACATTAGAAGGATATGGACCTGTTGTGGTGAGTCCAGAGGAGGTCATAAAGATGCTCACAGGACTGGAATACCTCTCATATGGAGACAGGCTGAGAGAGTTGGGGTTTTTCCTCCTGGAGAAGGCTCCAGAGTGAACTTACAGCAGCCTGCCAGTACCCAAAGGGGCTACAAGAGAGCTGGAGAGGGACTTTTGACAAAGGCAGTGAGAGGACAAGAGGAAATGGCTTTAAGATGAAAAATTATATATTAGGTAGAAACTCGTTACTGTGAGGGTGGTGAGGCCCTGGCACAGGTTGCCCAGGGAAGTTGTGGCTGCCCATTCCTGAATTTGTTGGTCCTGCAGTATTTGCCACAGAACTTGGGACTGTGTTTGAAATTTCTCAGATGATGAGGTCTGTGTGAGCAGACTCCTGTGTGGCAGCAGCTTGTCCCATTGTGAAGGTGTTGTTATGCTGTCAGCGGGAGAAGGGATTTTGCGTGTTTTGGGGAACTGTAATGGAAATGCTGGGACTAGAAAGAGTGGAAATTGGATGAGGATTGGTGTAGAAGCACCAGGAGGGACAAACAGCAGAGGGCTGCAAAAACGGCAGGTGTAGATGGCCACTAGATGAGCAAATCAGCACAATCCTAGCACAACTACATGCAATGTCTCAGGACACCCATACTGGGAAAGAAAAGCCAGTTAGTAAATCCTGGTGACTCACAAAGGTAGTTCAGGTTGGAGAGATCAATCACTGGCAGCTCCTTCAGGGATGAATAGGTACATCCAAACCCAGCACATTGTCACCAGAGTGGGAGAAACCCAAGAAATGTGCTAAGGTCTTGATAGTCATTGCCCCCAGTGCCTGGAGCAGAGAAATGCTGAAGGGTGATGGATACTCATGGCTTAGGATGTGACAAGACCCCAAGAGGGTGCTGCAGTAGGACTAAGCCTCATCCATTCATATTTCCGTAACCAGTGAAGAGCTGTCCTTGGGTATAAAATTGGATATGAAATTGCCTTTACCTCTGAGTCATTCCTGAAATGTCTCCCCACTGCTATTTGTCAGAAGCAATCACTCCACAAATAGCAAGTGGCAGAAGCAGCAGCTGTGGCCCAGGGAATACACTGTAGACTTCAGGAAAATGGTGTCTGTAATGTGCCCAGCTGATGCAGAATTAATCAGGTTTGAAAAAAGAACACAGCTCTCACACCCTGGGGGACTGTACCTAAAAATTCCTGCCTATGCAGGTCTTCCCATCGTGCTCCTTGACATAACTTCTAAGAGAAATAAATGAGTTTATCTCCTGCATTGCCTGCAGACCTTTCACATGGAAATAGTGGGATTAAGGAGATTAAGATTTAGCTTCAACTTGGATAAAGAACAACAAAGAATGATTAACACTTGAAATGGTTCCCAGTCATTAGATCTGAACTCCAGTCTCCTTGTATTTCCTCCAGTGAAGAGCTTTTCTGTTGTGTTCACTGCTGTCACATCTGATCCCATAAAACAGCAGGAGTAAACCAAACTGTTCCCTATGTTGGGATGGGCTCTAAAACACCTAAGGTTTGGGCCATGGAAGATGTAGGAGGCATGAAAGAAAAAGAAGACTAGTGAGGTTTATGGGATGGATGAATGGAGGGAAGGCTGCTCTTGGAAAGGACCAGGAATTAGGAAGAAAAGAGTCAAGGAGGTGGAGAGTAGAGTCTAGGTGTTGGGATCTTGGTTTCAGGTGAGCAGGAAGAAGAAGATGGGAGACCATAGGCTTGGAGGGGATCTGAGTGATTGCTAGGAATTTACCATTCAGAGGAGATCCTACTCCTGCAGGATTCAGCCCTTCCTACATAATCTAGGTTTCCTTCCTGAGCAGCTGGCTGCTTACAAATGGTGATGCTCAGTATCTTAACTGGATGTAGCATGAGAGGTGAGGAAAGGGCATGGGATCCCCATTCCAGGCCTTGCACATCCTCATTTAATAGTGTTCTGGAGACTGCAGAACAGCGCAGGCCAGCTTAAAGCCTTCCTTGTCTTGGCCTGATCATCAGGTTTCTTTATAGAATAACTTGGTCCCTTTTTGTGCTGTCCCATATGTTAGATGAGACACAGATGTTTTCTCTGACAATGAGTCATTAACACAGCTGTAGCTGTAAAGAAAGCTGGTATTTTTTTGCATCTGCATCAGGGAAAATGAAAGCCTTTAGCATACTTCAAACTGCAGAAATTCATGTGCTTTTTCGGGAGTGTGGGGTCAGCCAGCCAGATCAGTCCCATCAAAGGAATCTCTCTGACCAGTAAAATATTGAATTTAGAGTGAAGGGGCTGTGAATCCCTTCTTCCCCTTCTCAGCACTGCCTGTGCCTGCTCTGCTGTCTGCCCTGCCAGTTTATCCTACTTGGGGTTAGGCATTTACCTCATCTCCATAGGACAGTACAGCAGGGCCTTGCTGGCATCTGAGATCTTCAGGTGTCACTGCAATGACAGTTCTAGGGTCACCCCATGTGTGTGAGTTGTATTTTCAAACACGTGGGAAGAGAGAATTCGGATTCTTCCTAGAAATACAACTTGTGCTAATGACTTTTATAATGCAGTGACTTATCTGCAGGACCTGACCTTCACAGAGGTCCCTGGATATACCTCTTTCTCACTCTCAACCCAGCTGGATTCTCATACCCCATTCCTGTCTTTTCTTATACTGACTGTAGTTCTGTAATTTACAACTGTTTGTCAAAACCAAATAGAGTTTTTAGACCATCAGAAATAATTCATGAGCTTTTAAGCCAGTGCAGAGAGGCAGTCTGCATTTGCCACTCAGAGCCAGAGTCAGGTGAAGGCAGTGACAGACAACATGGGAAGAAATGGAAAAATGGTAGGAAGAAGCAGAAAAATTAGATCTCTTAACCAGAAGTAATTTTCCTGGTCCATTGCTTTCATGCTGTCTAGGCAGTGCAGATGTGTTTTCTCTTAGCAAAGAAATGCAGCTCCTGGAACCCTTCCTTTTCATTACAAGGAAAGTAATAAAGAGCCTCTGGGACTTTCAGGGATTTTGTGTGTTTCATTTAGAGGAACAACAGAGGACACAAGCAATGTCACTCCTCTCTGCCATGAGTGTGCACTGAGAGCTCCCACCTTCATGCAAGTATTAAAAGACCTAAAGAGAATAAGTCTGAGGATGCTGGAAAAAAGAAAGGCAAAAATACTGAGCTAAAGCTGTGTACATGTAAATAGGAGTCAGAGAAGTGAGGGAGAGTGACTTCTTGCCCTCATAAGGAGGACATAGAGATCTCCAGGGTGAAAGCAGGGGAAAATGGTACATGCCTCAAGAGAAATGTGTATTTGGCTCTCCTGGAGAAACAGCCACTGCAAATCTAAAGAAGGGAAGTTATCCATAACCTAGAAAATACAGGGAAATATTTTCCATGCCGCACTGGGAGACCAGGAAGTTATTTTTGGTTTCTGTAGCACAGTGAGTGTTGTTGGGAGCATGTGCAACAACAGAGTTTTCAGCAGCTCACATTGTAATTGCTCCCATTGACCTTATCACTAATAAGCGCAGGATGTGAATTATAACGGCAAAGATGTAATCAGAGAGGCCTGGAGACAGCTCGTCTGCAAGGGACGAGCAGTTGCCATGACAGAGCCTCTCACACTGCTCCTTCTCAAGTAGAACATCAGGTAAAACAAGGACTCTTGCCACTTCTGTTGATTTCCATATAATTTAGGGGATAAGTGATTTCACTGTTTCCCTGGATGTGGGAGGTGAAGACATTTTTATGATCATGAAGGACAGAATAAAGTCCTGTTGTTGCACTCCTGGTGAATTACTTTGCTATTCTGCACAGCACTCAGGCTGGGAGACTAAATGTTATTCTTAGTTATTGCTTATAAAGTCACGGTACAGGCAGGGATACACTACAGCCAAAGGATCCAGATCCTTCCTGATTTACAGCAGCTTAAACACCTTTGATGGTGCTATAGCCATTTGTACCAGCTCAGAGTCTGGGCTGAAGTATCCACAAGGTGCAGTACCAGGGGCTTAGGAGGGGAATAACAGGCAGCCTCTGATCCAGCACCTTCCCTGCGCTGAGCAGGGCAGCCAAGTGAGTGAGGAGTGCCTGGCACTGACATCCTTACTTATAAACTGCAAAAAGGCTTGGAAGATCTTAGGGAAAGGAGTTTCTAGAAGTTTCTGTGAGCATCTTCCTTCCTCCTGTTTTGCCTCTGCTGTAAAAGCACATTTGAAACAACAGGAGCTGCCACTCTTCTGACTGTGGAGCCACAGGGCAGGCTAAGGGCTGGTGAAAACCTGCAGTCTCTAGAGAGAACAGAGAAAGATGGTCTGAAATTTAGCAGCACTGATGGATGTAGATATTTTTCCCAGGCACAATGGTTCGAAAGGAAAGAAGAGGTAGAAAACATTCCTTGCAATGATTCATGCGTGTACCTGGTTGACTTGGAGGATTTATCAGAAGATAGGAAAACAGAATTACAATCTGCAAGTGTTCATGTGTGCAGAAGGACTGTGGGAAAAGGAACAGATTGAAGGGGAATGGGATCAGCAGGCAGTAATATTGTAACTGTCAAATATATCAATGCCAATGTTTCTTGTTTTAAAAGCAAGGGAAACGTTGTTTTAAGAGGACAGACTGTTATTCCTTGACAGCATCTGATTCACGTCACAGCACCTGAATCCAAAAGTGAAGGTTTTCAGATGGAAATGAAAAATCAGCACAAAGGAAGTGCTAAACAAACAGAAATAAAGGGGTCTGGGGATTTCAGACCTTGTGCACTTGGAATAAAAAAGGCCTAGCCTCTCCTTTTGATCTAAGAAATGCTGTTGAACTACCATATGCATGCACCAGGTAAACAAGTCCCAGGCATCTCACTGTGTCTTTTGCCAAGAGCCTACAATTTTTCAGGAACATCAAAAGATCTTGATGTTTATCTCACTGTGGTTTTGTAAGGAAAGAGACAAAAAAGGATTTTGTCTAACTGGCGTCTAAGCAGACATCAGCCTGTGCTCTCCTCTGAGACAGATTTCTGCCACCTCCTGATGCCACCAGCCATCATTCAGTTTGTATTACTTTTATGCTGGACTGCTCGATTTTGTTGAGTGGGTATTATCCTCAAAAGAGAATGAAGGCTGGTATCTCTCAGCAGAACTTGTTTTCCATGTAGGCCACCTTCTACTTTTGGCCTGTGTCTGCATTTCTTTAGCCCAATCCCAGGAAGACTTGTCACTGGCTGAAGTTTTGTAGCACATCCCTGGTGACTGCTGTGGTGAAGCACAGAGTGTTGTGCTGAACAACATCCTGAGGATCTGGGAAGGCACAGGGCACAACTCTTTCCTTGTCAGCATCAAGTAATTTTCTGTGTGTCTTACATCTGCACATCTCAGCAAGGTATTGCTGCCAGTTTTAGGGCAGCTATAGAGATGTGACCATGATTCACCCATAGCCTTATTTCACAAGAATGAAGACTTGTTGACATTGCTAATAACAAACTGCATCACCAGCTCCTGCATCTGGTTGCAAGGAACCAAACTCTCAGGCTCTCCAGAGCACCACTGAATTTTCCAACTGTCTGTGTCTCTCAGTGGGGAAGGCAGTGAGACTCAGTGGGTGAAACTAAATCTCTGAAGGTAGTCCCAGTGACCTCTGTGCCATAGAATGCTGGGAATGCTGGGGGTAAAGGGAACAATTTGCAAGCATTCTAGTTCTTCATCTGTAGTAACCATGTGTCTCATGTGAAGCCAATCTCTATGCACAGTCTTCTGCTGTGTGTGGAGGGGCTTGCATAGAATCATAGAGTAATTTGGGTCAGAAGGGACCTCTAAAGGTCATTATTTAATGTAGACTGAATATGAGCTTTACAGCTCAGTAGCAGGCTCTTATTTTTATTCCTATAGCCTTAGTAGTCTATAAATATCATACTTACTTATTTTGACCATTTGGGCTTTAAAAGCCTGTCAGAAACATTCCTCGCCAATTTGCTGTGGAAATAGGAAGAAGGAAGGGAAGCTGATAGTAAATGCTCATATATGCCTGTTGTCTGCATAAATGTTATGTGAAGTATGAGCTAAAACTCAAATGCAAATCCATGTTGCTTGATCCAGTGCCAAGGGAAAGCTTGAGTTCAATTGCTTCAAGGCACGTCTGTGTAGACAGAGGCAATTTGAGGTTAACTGGGATCAAGCTACTGCTAATTTCACTTATTGGTTATAACCCTGGGCAGACCTGAATCTTCTCCCAGAACCAAAATGTCAGCTGAAACACTGTAGCTGCCTGTACTGCAGTAGAAGGGTGAAGTCTTGGAGAAGTTTGTCTCAGCTGGGGGTGATTTTGGAGAAGTTTGTGTCTGGAGTGCACAAAGGCTTCCTTCAAATGGTACATTTCCCTGATTTAATGAAGACTAAGCTTTTATGGAGATACAGATCAGCTTGGGCATTCCTGAGGATGCAGTTTACAATCTGTGGGAAATATGATGTACAAACAGAGGCATAATTTACAGTTTTAAAAATACAGTACTTCATTTCATCTCACTGTGAGCTTCCCTTTGCATGCTTAATAGCTCTCCTGAACACACCCGTCATGTTCTCTGTCTTGATGGGATCTACATGCAATATGGGCTGGTGGCTGGCAAATGTTGTCCTGGTTTTCAAGAAGAGGAAGAGGAATGACCCTGGTAACTAAATTGGGAGAAGCCTTTGATTCCCTCAAAGGCAGAGAGATTTTGATTAAATAGAAGACCGGACAATATGAAGTTCAACAACAGCAAGTGATGGGTTCTGCATATGGGATGGGAGAACCCTGGATGCATGGACAGCCGGGGACCAGTGCTGCAGAAAGGGATCTATGGGTCCTGGTTGATGGAAAGTTGAATGTGAGTCAGCAGTGCCCTGGCAGCCCTAGTCATCCCTGTCCTGGGGCCATCAAGTACAGCATCATCAGCCAGGAAAGGGAGGGGATTGTCTCACTCTGCTCTGTACTGCGACAGCCTCACCTTGAATATTGTGTGCACTGGTTTCTGGGCACCCCGATTCAATAGAGATATTAAGCTGTTAGAGAGCATCCAAAGGATGGTGAATCTCTGTAGGGGAAGTCTTAACTGGGACTAATTGAAGTCACTTGGCTTATTCAGCTTGGAGGAGAGGAGACTGAAGATAGTACTCATCACAAACTACAGCTTTCTCAAATGGGGAAGTGGAGGGACAACACCAATGTCTTTCTTCTGGTGACCAGTTACAGGACTCAAGGGAATTTCATGAAGCCAACTCAGGATATTCTATGATTCTGTTATTCTAAGCTTTGCTGGCTCCTGTACTCTCAGCAAGGAAGATTATTTGGGATGCAGCGGGGCTTCTTCATGAAAGTCACTAATGCCTTTTCTTCTTCCTTGTCTTTGGCTGAGGCCACCCTCTACTCAGGTGTTGTCTCCTCAGGGAGGGAAGGTGGAGCCCTTCCCACCACATTTCCCTATGTGCAAAGGATGGACTCAGAGTTTTGAGTGCGTCTGACCAGAGCACTCCATCTATTGCTCTCTGAGCTGTTAGCACTCTCCTCTTCCCTTCAACCATCACAGCCTCAGACTTGAAGCAACCCTATAGTCTCAGAGAGTCACACCTGCTCTACCCAACACCCCTGTCCCATTCATTCTGCTCTGGATGGCTTATGCCAGCTCCTCTCCCTGGATGGCTGTAGCTGTATTTCCCCTGCTCCCCATGTCTCTCTGCCTTCCCACACTACAGCTTTGGTGTCAACTCAGATCTAAAGGGTTGGGCTCATCTCACCAGATGGATGTGAGTGGGAAGAGGATTTAGTTGGGTCCTGTGTAAGCAAATGCACGGGAGAGTAAATGCAGTCAACATTTTTGTTGAAATTATCTCAGCTAGGATGTAGATAGCACCCTAAAAATACTAGCCGGGTTAGTCCTTCCTGCTGGACTTTCCAGAGCTTCCACTTCCACAACGAGGCTAAACTAAAGCACAGAGAAAGAAGCCTGTGATGTGTACCAAGGCAGTAACACAGTAGTTAGGTGGGAGCTCATCTCTGCGGAGATATTTTTGCATTTTAAATTGACTACCCAAGGGCTGAATTGAAAGAGTGTGCTTTAAACCAGGACAAAGTGAATGAAATTGCTTAGAAATAAAGTTACTTTAGTTCTTATAGCGCAGATATAGAAATTTAATGTGTGTATATGAGAAAACCATAATATCTACCAGGGTAGGTTAATGTTTTAGGGTAGAGGGATAGGAGACCCCAGAGCTCTGATGGATGACAGTGACAATGTGGTAATGATTCAATTTCTCCACATGGATATTTAGCCAGATGTAGCCACTTACTGCACTTCCTCCATGGTTTCTATGTTTCATCTGCAAGGCTGGGGACTCCTCTGCGTCTAAAATAATAGCCTATGCTGACCCATGGGACACAACTCTGCACAAAAGAGGGGAAGGGGCAGGTTTTGGAGTTGCCTGGCTACTGCACACAACTCTGATGCATTGCCACTTTTTTCTGCATTGACTTGTCGCTCAGAAACAGACCAAATCCCCAGCCAGGTGAGCTTCCCCCTTCCTTAGGCTGGGTTGTAAAAGAGGCTGCTTATGTCAGATGCATGCTCTGTTTTGGACTTGTGTGAATTGCTGCGTCACCGTTTCACTGTGGATCTGTGTGGAAACAACTCTGCAGCTGCCTCTCCTTCTCCTGTTTTACTTGGAGCAAAACAGCTGAGCATTGTCCTGAGCCGTTTTGAGTGTTCTTCCTTTCTGGAAGTTTGCCTGAGAATGAGATGAGTCACAGGCAGGTTGCATGCCCCGTCCTCGTGAGGGTGAATTAGAGGGAAAGGCTCCGAGATTACTGGTGATTGTCTCCCTGAGCACCCCACCGAATTATGCATTTCACAGGGCTGGAGGCTGATGTGGCCTCCTGGTCCTTTGGGTCCTGCTTAAAGGGTGATGAGCTCTTCTGTTCTGCTCTGCCAGCTGGGAGAAAAACCTGTTAGGTTTGCCTGACCTGTCAAATTGTAAGGGGTTCAAGTGGATTAGGAAAAGAACATCAAAAAATGTTCCCAGCATATGGATGCCTCATGGCTTTGCAGCAAGGCTGTGTGTCACAGACAGAGCTATGCGCAATGAGGGACAGAAGTGGGATAAGGGACATATTGTGTCCCTTGATGCATTTTGAACCACAGATGTTTCTGCTCCTAAGGAAAAATAAGGAGGAATTAAGCTCCAAGGGTTACAAGCAGGTCCACAGAGTGCAGCACAGTCTCAGGAAATTCAGATTGTGCTTGGATCAGGGAAAGCAAGATGTATTTTCTGCTACAAGTATCTTAATCACTTAGTCAACCGAAGCTGAAAGATGCTGTTTGTAAGCAAAGGAAAAGAAGTCTGGGTGAAAAAGAAGTATTTATATTAAATATATTGTGGTAAAAGAGATATTTATGTTAAAAGGTAGAACCAGTAGGGAATCAAAATAAATTGGACATGGACATCTTCAGCTTGGGAAGGGGAATAGTGCTTCTAAGCCCCTGAGACTTTTTATAAAACCTTTCCAAAGAAAGACATCAAGCCTCTTTTGGTGTGCAAGAGGTAAAGTTGAGGAAAGGACTGCACAGGGACTGCCAGAGCGAGGGTGTGGAATTTATCAATATTCTGAGGAAGGCGTTGGAAGGAGATGATCATTGCTATTCTCAGTTTGCTCTGTGCCAGTTTGACTGGGTGTAATTATTCCCATCTTTCAGGGATTCTGCCAGGAGGAATGTAGAACTTTGCTTCAGGTTCAGTTTGTTCCTGGAATTTTTTTCTCTGCTTTACCAGCTAGCATTGGACAGACCCATGTCAAAGTTAGCTTGAGGCAAGGTTGAGCACTCCACTTGTACTTTTAGAAGAAGAAAGAAAAATTTCGAGTGCCCAGCTCATTCTCACACCCAAAAATTGTCCCAGAGTCAGACCTAACATCAGAGAGGAACTGGGCTGGGTCCTTCCTTCTCTGTAATGCAGAATGTGGCTGACATCATTTGACAGGGATCCATGACCTTGGCAATACACTTGCTGTCTCTTGTGGCATATTGTGCTTGAAGGCTTTTAAATCCTTTACATTTCAAGTCTGTTCTTGACTGTGAACTGCTGGTGATGCCCATGAAGGGCTATACTTGAGCAAGACCCTCAACAGAGCTTTTTGGGAGCTTTTGCAGACATGCAGTTACTGCCTGGGGACAATGCATAAGGTGACCATGGTGATCTGTTTTGGAGTTCTGTGCTCCAAGTTAAGTGGTTCCCAGGACTGGTGTGTGGTGACTTATTTCCATCAGAACCTTTTCCTTCCGTAGTGACTTGGTAACCTAAAGGAAATTCCTGATGCAGGCATTACCTAACCAGGAGCACTTTGTGTCTGAGAATGGAAGGGATAAGTCATAGCATTTTCCCCACCTCTGATTTACTAGCAACTTAAGAAGATGACAAACGAAAACTTTTCAGACAGGAAACTGTCAGAGTCTAGTGCAGTGTGTAACTGTATTGGAAATGAAAAAAATATTCCCATACATACTCCAGTGATGTGACTGACCCAGAGCTTTTGTCAGTCATGGATCCAGCAGTGCACCCATGCTGGATAACCACAGTTCTCCTGGAGGCCTGGGCTTGGACCAGTTGTCCCTGGAGTGGGTATGTTCCAAACCATGACAGCAGCTCTAGCTGGGTGTTTCTTGAACAATGAACGTGGCTCAGCAAAGAAGTCAAGACACATATGGTCACCTCCTCATGTGGCTACAGGATGAAAGGGGTCGTTTAGACCAACCCAGGACTTCAGCAAATACAGAGGAAAGATCTGTAGTGGGAAAGGTTATCCCAGGGCTATGCCACGGCATTTACACAAGCATTTACCAAGGCAAGAACAGGGGAACCATTCTTGTAAAGTTGCCAGCACCACCCATACAAGAGAAGGGTCTGTAGTGGGCTGACATCCCTTCCAGTGCTTAGCTAGAGGAGCTACCCCTGCACAGCATCATCTAAAGCCAACTCCCAGCTGTGACCATGCCCAAAGACAATTCCTAGCCCTGACCATGTCCCATGCCTGACTGCTGCTGGTTTTCGGAGTACATAGGCTCTTCAGTGCCCAGGTTAGCTGTGCAATGGGGCCACAACTCAGCTGTGTTACATGTGGGGGTGGGCAAAGAGAGTAGAATGCCCTCTTTCCTGTTTCTGGGAAGCAGAGTTGCCCAGAGCATCTGTGGGTTCCCTCTATTGCTGAGCCTGTGCTTCTTACTATGGCCATGGTCACAGTGGTTTTTACCTTGGCCACAGCCGTCAATACCTGCTCTGGGTCCTGTTTCTGACTGCAGGCAGCTGGAGGAATGTCCAGAAAGCTCCAGCACCCTGGGTCTGGTAATCGAGGTCCTGCCCCTGAGGGGATGTTGTCTGAGCTCCACCACAGGGCAGGGTGCTTCTGAGAAGGAGACACAGTCTGAGCACTCCACTGAGGGTCTGCGACTTCTGGCTTTGAGGGGTCCAGGTCTGAGCCCCACCACAGAGGTCCCGCCTCATGTGTGTCTTGAGCCCCAGTGCAGAGCAGGGCTATCCTGTCTCTGAGGGGACATGATCTCTGAGACCCACGGCCAAGGGACAGACTGAGGGTTCTGCCTCAGAGGACTAGTCTGAACCTCTGCTGCAGAGGAGGGTCCTGCCACTAAGGGGGTGGGAGTCTGATCACTGAGGGGATGAGGTATGAGCCCCACCATTGAGGCGGCGAGTGGGGATGAGGATCCGCTCACTGAGGGGATGAGGGGACGCTGTGCCCCGCCACAAGGGATTCTAAGCTAAGGGGGATCCTGTTACAGAGGGGACAGGATAGAGAAGATCCTGCCCCTGGAGGACGGGGCCTGGGACCGCCTTCGAGGGACCGCGGTCCCGTCCTGAGGGGCCGCTGCTCTCCCGCCTCGGCCTCTCCCTCAGCGCCATCTCGCGGGGGCCGCCGGGCCCGTCCCGCTCCGCTCCGCTCCCCTCGGCCCGGCCAGGCCCCGGGCGCAGCCGGGAACCAGCGCCGAGCTCCGGCAGGGGCTGGGCGGAGAACGAGGAGCGGGGACAGCCCAGCCCATGTGTGGGACCTGTCAGGTTGCTAAGGGGCCTCAGGGGAGACATGCCCTGCAGCTGCCCCACTCCCTGACAAATCTGGGAGTCAACCTCCTCCCACTGCTGTGCCTGATGATGCTTTGTCCAACACCAGGCTGACCCAAGCCCTGTCAAGCCTAGCCTGGAACACTTCCCCGGATGGGGCAGCCACAGATTCCCCGGGCAATCTGTGCCAGGACCTCCCCTCCCTCTGTGTTTGCCTAAATGCAGCTCTGGCGACCATTTCCAGCTATGCCCGAAGCAGGGACTGCTCTAAGGTAGTGGTGACTGACCCTCAGGGATTTGGGGACAGGTATACAATAAGCTCTGAGGGGGACAAGCAATCACAGAATGATAGAATCATTTAGGTGGAAAAAGGACCTTTAAGATCATTAAGTTCGACCAATAACCCAGCACTGCCAGGTCCCCCATTAAAGCATGTGCCTAAGTGCCACATTTATATATCTTTTAAATGCCTCCAAGTTTGTGAATCCTTCGCTTCCCTGGACAGTTTGTTCCAGTGCTTGCCATCCTTTTCATGAAGACATTTTTTCAAATATCGAGCCTAAACCTATGCTGGCACAACTTGAACCCATTTCTTCTTGTTCAGTCTCTTTTTACTTAGGAGAAGATATTGACCCCTACCTGGCTACAACCTTCTGTCAGGGAGTTGTAGAGAGCCATAAGGTCCCCTCTGAACCTTCTTTTCTCCAGGCTGAGCCCCCCAGGTCCCTCAGCCACTCATCACAGGATTTGTGCTCCAGCCCCTTCCTCAGCTCCACTACCCTTCTCTGGACTTGCTCCAGCACCTCAATGCCTTTCATGCCGAGGCACCCAAAACTGAGCACAGAATTTGGGGTACAGTCTCCCCAGTCTTGCTGTCCAGAGCCATTGAACAAACAATGCTGTCTGTTGCCAGCAGTGAGCTGGAGACCCTACTAGGGAATTCTGTGGGGTCCAGCACAACAAGGTGTGCTTGAGGAAACACCCAGGGCTCCTTGAGCTCTTGTAGTGAGGGAAACGGAACCCAGACTGCATTAGTTAGTAGAGTGATTAATATTCTGAGGTTGAAGGAGGTACTTAAATGAGCTGTAAAATGCCTCACTGCAGCAGGAATACAACATGGAAGACATGAAATACGGGGTTTTGGGAGCTGACCTGAAGGGAATATTCATGATCTAAGGGAATAGTTTCAGTTTTTCCGTCCTCACAGCAAAATAGGGTTTTGACCATAATTTTCTAGACCACTGGGAGCTCCGTGGGGATTCCGGGCTGCGTTCAGCAGAGGGCAGTGGTTGGTTTGGTCACTAATGCTGCCACTTGGCTGGCAGTGTCAGACCTCTTAAACCATTGCCATGCTATTTCCTGAAATAATTCGGCTGCAGAATATCCAAGAAGCTGTAGAAAAGGATAGTGCAAGCAGATCCTCTCTGCCTTGCATCAGTGTAATGCAGAAGTAATGGTGGGCTGCTGAAGTCTCTTGGGGAAATTCTGCAAACTTCCCTCTTCCCATCCTGTATGAGTTTACAAATCTAAAAGAGGGTTTTGAAGGAAAAATATTATGAATCCTTGACCTTGTTTAAATCTTCAGATTTACTGCTGTTTTTCGAGAAGTTTGACATTTTGTCATCTACAAGGACTTAATTAAAATAAATAAAGAGAAAGCTTAAACCTGCTGTATATGTTTATAAAATTTCCCTAAACAGTAATTGTAACCAGTAATATTCATATGAGTGGAGGATACAATGAAGTGCCTTGTCACTGGGGCATCCTGTTCCCGTGGGAAGGGAAGAGATGCGAGAAAAAGGAAAGATTCCTTCGACACAGGGATACCAACCACCTGGACCTATCAATGTGTCCTAAGTGGTCCTGGGAAAGTTACTTAAACAGAGCAAAATTGGTATGGAGGTGCTCTGAGCTGCTCCAGAAAGCCAGGGAGGGGGACTCTGAGGGACAGTTCCTGTGATAGTCTCTTTGTGGATGCTGGCAGGCAGATACTGCTATGGGAGGGAAGTCAAGGCTGGGTATTCCTGGCCAGGTGCTGTGTACAGGGCTGGTGGCAGCTGACATGACATTGAACTTACAGGTGCAGAGCAGCCTTGGAGTTGCTGGAGTAGCCTGGTTTTAGGGTCTCACCTCTGTACAGGAAGAGCTGGGTTCCAGTTCACTGGAAGCACTGGTGTGAGTGAGGATGGGTGACAGGAGAGAGGGGAATGACTGTAACAGGCGTCTAAGTGCAGAGCAGAGCCTGTGAGAGACTGGGAGCACTAGAAGTGAAGTTCAAAAATAAAATCAAGGACTTAGCCATGATTTGCCTGCTTACCTGGAGCCCCTTATCCCTCTGGATGCCTGCCATAGTCCTGTGTCCCTCCCCACACAGGTGTATGGGGGGTTTTAGAAGTGAAACCTAGGTAAAAATCTTGTTCATGAAACATTAACTGTATGTGTTAATCAAAATCAATATATTCTATAGGTTCCATCTAAAAAGTATTGAAAGATGAAAGGACCTGGGCCAAATGGAGCATCTGTTCTGGTGCAATATCCAGGATAGTTGTAACACCAATTCTGGTCCTGCTGCAGGCAAAATGAATGAGACTTCACAGCATGAAGCCCAAGTCTAAAAAGAACCAATGGGATATTTACACCTGTGTCCCAGCAGCATTATCTTTTCTCCAGTTGCTGAGGAAAGCCCTCAGGCAGGCTGTTTCCTATGATTTTATGCACTTCGAGCTGGACAAAGAGGATCCCCTGGAGAGCTATTGGAACATATTTAATCTGTGAAATATTTTTGCTGATGGCAGGGAAAAAATGTACCTTGCCATGTACGGGAAAGAAATTTTGTCCTTGAGGGGAGCTGGAGAGAGAATGAAGGGCTCTCCTCCACCAAGGTTGCATTAAGAAGCTCCCTCCCACACAAAAGTTATCTTGTGTTTTTGACCTGCTCATGTCATCTGCTGGTGCCCATGATGCTGTCTGCTCTCCCACCACAAACACTCCTGGCAAGGGGGAAACTCCCCAGACCCCTTTAGGGCACCCTTGGATGTGGTGTAGATAAACGGACATCTTTCACTATAACCTGAATACAGAGAATGTGCCTTAATTTCCTTCTAGCTTTCACCCCACACCTCCTCAATGTACCTGTATCCTCTCATCTCCCTGGTCTCTTCAGGGTTTGTCCCTTCATGGTGAGTGTCTGTGAGTCCTCCCCCCAGCCACATTGAATAATTTCTTTCTCTCACTTCATGCACACACAAACACATTGTTGCAAGAACTTGTTCCTTTTGGCTTTATTGCGAATTTGTTTTCCTATTTTTTTGGCGTTTGTGTCCTCAGGTGTTGTCCCGGTTTTTGGGACAGGTATCTGTCAAGGAAGGCAGAAAAAAATGTAAGCCCCCCCCACCCTTTCCCTCCGAATTATTATATCTCGAAAACACGGAGTTCTCAGGCAGAGATATGGGAATAGGAATAACAGTTCTTTACTAATATATATATA
>VWYI01046083.1:63090-187512 GCA_013399455.1 Anthoscopus minutus | reverse complement strand
AGAGGCGGTGCCTCACAAACCCCTCAGCTGGCACTCAGTCCCAGAGCTCCTGCAGTGTTCTGAGGAGAAACACCTCGCTGGAATGGCAGGGATGGGCAGAAAGTCCCGGGCCAGTGGATGAGATGGATCAGCAGCTCCGCGGTGGCAGCTGGGGCAGGACAGGGGAGTGGAGGCCACAAACAGAGAGGAAGAAGCAGAAGCAGAAGGAACAGCCGCTCCGTCTGGACGATGGCAAAAACCTCCTCTCCCAGCAGAAACAGCTCTGAGAGTGTCTGTGCTGCCCTCCCAGAAGGACCCAAAAACCCGCTCCCCTCTCCACTGCCCCCGGGGGCCCAGCCGACTCTTTTGTCTTTTAAAGTACCGAAGATGTAGCAACCATCAAGGCTTTTCTCTCAGCTAAATGGGAAAAATTCCACTGTCTAAGAAACGAAAAAAAAAAAGGACATGTAACCCCCAACAGGTGTTCAGGTAGGTGCTGGGGTCCTCAGGCAGGGGATTTTGCAGTCCCCAAATACACCATGCCACTGGAACTTCAAGTGAGAAGGACTTCCAGGTAAAGCTCAGAAAGACATTAGGCACTCCTCTGAAGCCCTCCCTGGCTGCTAGTGGGTGCTGGACTGGGATCTGGGTGATGTCTAATCTGCATCACATAGCATTTGAGAGTATATTAAACAACCCCCAGGCCCCTGCTGCATGCCACAGAGGAAAGCATTTCCTTGCCACTGCCTCTGCCTGCTCCTTGCACTGTTTGTCCACCACATAGTTACTAGTGCAGACATGCACTCCACATTTGCTACCCTCACCTGCACAGCTGTGTTCTGCGCAGGTGTCCTACCCTCCTCTGTGCATCCCTCTCTTGGGATTCTGCTGCTCTCTCACTCAGCATTGCTGACAAATAACCTTCTAGGATACTCATGGCAGAACCAATTGATTTTTCTTGCCTCCCAGCATCTTGCAGCAGAAGCAGCTGCACTATTGTATAAAAGTTAAGTTACAAATGGCACATCCATGTCCTCTGTACTGGCAGCTGCTGCTGTTGGTGTTAGACATGGCAGCTGTAGAGACAAGGTATAGAGAACACCCTCCCACCCACTCCTCCAGTCTGTCTGGGCTTGGGAGAGCTTCACATGTGGCTGCCAAGTGCAGAGTATGTGGGCTTTGCTGGGCAGGTCTAGACAGAGTGTGGTGGCTGAAATGAAGCCAAAAATGTTAAGGTGGTGGGTATGGGAGCACCGTGCTCCTGTGTCCTGGAACATCAGTTGTGTTCCTCAGTCCATTTGTATCATCCTACTTCTGGCCCAGTGTAAAGAAGGGGTTTAACCTACTTTAGTGACCTAATTCCTCTCTGTTCCCCATTCCCATCTTTCTCTAATACCTTAACCTGGAAAAGGCAGCTGAAACATCTGAAGAAGCTCAGCAAATTACCACCAGAAAGTCTGGCCCTGGAAACACGCTTCATAGGAAGAGACAGAGTAATTTAATTTTTTTGGAATGTAGGAATAGAGGGTTGTTTACAAATACCTTTGCTGGGGAAAGAAAAAAAAAGGTCTGGCATCTCAGGGTGCAGTTATCTGTTAGACAAAGAGCAAATATCTGTGGCTTTGGAATGTAACACTGCAAAGACAAAGAAGGATATGTATCTTCTCTAAACCTCAGAGAAATTAGAGAAGAACTGCAGACTTTCTGAAAAAGGGGCTCCAGTTTAAATGGGTTGACGTTGGGATGACTGAGAGGGTCTTTCTCACCTCCAGATTAGGCAATTAGGAACCTTAGAAAGAAGTCCTGATGGTTTCCAGGTCCTTTCAGCCTTTGGAAACAGCAGTGTCATGCCTGTTTTGATATTCCATGGGTTAATACACCCTACAGTGACTTACTTAAACCTCTGCAGGTCAGGTACAGTATTAGCAGTGGCAGAACTGTTAGGATTGTATGGATAAACCATCAAATCGTTTGCTTTAATTATGACAATACAAATCTGTTTGCTTTATGCAGTGTTTGTCATAAGATGAGTCATGGTTACCAAAATTATCGTGTAGATGGTTCTGTGTATAATAGCAGGCCAAGAGGTTAGAAGAGGAAAGGTTTCCGGGTTGGGTAGGAGGCACAAAGTAAAGCTACCAAATAAACAAGCCATAACTTCTGTCAAGAACCTATCAACAGATTCCCACCACATGCTCTGCAAACGGGCAGCTCTGCAGAGAAGTCCGTCTGAACCGGCGTCTTGAGCACACCGTGTTTTCCAAGCAATGCGGGCAGGGCGGCATTTCCAGCTCTAAATACAATCAATCAAGAGAGGCCTTCCCTGGGAAGACAGGGTTTGGGCAGTCTCCAAGCTATCCAGAACATCAAGGGGTTGGATACTGGGCTTTGGTCTAAGCTCCTGTCTAATGAACTTCAGGACTGAATTTATAAAGATCCTTCTCTGGAGAGATGCTGGCTGTGGGATCAAGGGACAGATAAGTCAATGGCTGGGCTCTGGCCCAAGGCTTTCATGCCATGCCCTGCTCCCGTATGGACTTCCCCTGGGCAAGTCTCTAGGGGGAATCTGTTTAACTGATCAGCAGCAATTTCCACTTTTCTTTATCTGTAGAGACAAACAAGCACTTCTAAGCCTGTTTTAGAGTCCTCTTTTAGAGGAGATGGAAGTAAAACTGTTCTAAACAAAAACCTATTTTGAGGTCTAACCAAAACCTGCTATTTTGCTCCTGGGTACTTGAACCACATAGAGGGAAATTTGCTTTAAGGTCCTGTCAGGAAGGTCTTATTAAGGTCTACTGAGGGATCAAAGAGAAGCCAAGAGGTCTTCAGCAAGGCCTTCAAGATGTCCCAAGAATGCCTTTTTTGGGACTGGATTTCAGACTAGTCCTTGCTCTTTGGCTTTTCCTACTGAGATCACAGGTGATATGCTTGGAGGAGATATGTTTAGATCAGAGTTCTTGGTGCATAGTATGTTACTCTTGGGGATGGTCCTGTGCAGGGCCAGGAGTTGGGTTCAATGATCCTTGTGGGTCACTTCCAACTCAGAGTATTTTATGATTCCATTAATCTACTTACCTTCACATTGGGATGGCAGAAGATCCTCTCCCTGAGCTTTCCCTGAGATTGCTGTGAGGTGAAGAAAGACTTTCTCCTCCATGTAAACTCAGCTTTATTTCATCTGACAGGCTCTTTCTTGTTGGATAGCAGCTGGAAAGAGGAACCTCATTCCTGAGGCGGGCTGGTAGCTCTGCATATGGCCATGAAGGAAAAGCAAAATCCCTTGTGTTAGAACTCAGACCCATCTTTCTCTACCTAAATTAATCTGATCTCCTGACACTATCATGAGGAATCATGAAGAAGGACAGTTTCATGAACTAAAACCTTGATATCCTGCCAGCATTGGCTGGTTATAAGAACACTTAGAGAAACTCTCATCTCTGCCAGGGAAGTGTGGGTGCTTTTTCACTCATTTGAAGAAGAAGGAATCAGAAAGATGGGAAGTGTGTGGGTCATCCTCCCATGACGTATTTTAAAGATGTGTAGATGTTACACTTAGGAACATAGTGGTGGCCTTGACATAGCCAGGGGAAGGGTTGGGCTTGATGATCTTATAGGTCCTTTCCAACCAAATGATCCTGTGATTCTATGGTTGCAGTGGATATTCTCCTTGGCATCCCCCTTAGGCCCCAACAGCTGAACAAGGCCCACCACAAAGCACTGAAATACTACAGTGAAGTGATTGATTATTTCTTGTGCGAGGGGACATGCTGCAATCCTAGTTTGCCCTGCCTGGGATGCCCTGCAGAGCATGGGGCATTTTAGGTGGCAGCATCTATCATAAGCTTCACCTAGGACTTCCCATGGCAATCCTGCTCATCAGGTAGCCAGCATTTACAATGGATGCTGATATAAGTCCATGAACACCCACACAATCCAAATCCCCTCCTGCATCCCCAGCACCCTCTTCCTGAGGGTGTAGGGATAAAGACCCTCTTTGTCTTTCCCAGCACACTGGAGGTCTTACTGTCTTCTGCTGCAAGACCACAGAAGCTCAGATGAATGTGGGGAGATCATCCTTGTCCCTTTCCTGCGCCTCATCATGGGAAGACGATAAAGCGCTCTACTTTAAGGCTTTTTCTTCCTAAAATGGGAGTCCTCCAGCTCTGATCTAACACTGGCACCCTCCCCAGAGCTCCTGTTTTGGGACTAATTGTGTCCAGAAGGGGATAAGCAAGCCAGCTCTCACTTGTTTTCCTATGTCATTTGTACGATGTTCCCTGTCTGTTTTCCCTTGTCCTATCTTCCTCATCCTTGTTCTTACTAGCTGTATTCTTCATGGAGCTCAACTTGTTGTTTAACCTGTTGAGTCCCTCTCCTTCCCTTCCTCCTTTATTACTTTGTGGCTTGGGTTCCCCTGCAATGTCTTCCTCATCTTCCTCTGTTCCAGAACAGCTTTGGAGATGAGAAATAATGAGAATTGCTTCTTCCAAATCTTTGCCCAGAGCCACTCTTGCCCTTACACCTGGAAGAGAGATACAGAAGAGGCAAAGTGACCTGTGCTCATATTTCTAACATGGCAATTCCAGTTTCCTCAGCCTTTCTGCCCACAGAGCCCACACCTGCTAGCAGTGCTTACTAATGTTGATTAAACTGACTAAAGAGACTTTTGTACACACATCTTAGAGACCAAACCCTTGCACTTGCACTGTTGTTTCCTCTTGGCAGTTATCAAGAGATTGTGGAGGGAGGGCAGAGCTTGCTCAGAGCCCAGGAGGAAGCTAGCCTGGCAGATAACCCCATGTGTGGGGTCAGGGGCTCATTTTCTGGTGCAGAATTCAAGATCTTCAGCTTTGCTGGGCCCTGATACGTTTGCAGTGTGACTGAGGTTTGACTATTGTGCATCTTTGCCTTGCTACAGGTTTCTGGGCTATAACAGGAAAAACTTTACAAAGATAGAAGTGTTTTGAATTGTGGGCTGTGCTGGATACAGTGCAGGTGAGACACACAGCAGGAAGAGAAAGACACTCAGCTGTTTCTGGACACCCATCTCCTGGCAAGTCAATAGATTGCAGATATCTGAGTGTTGTGATTCAGGCTCATGATTATCAGAGATTTTGTGTCCCAGGAATGACTGAGATCCCAAGAAATACATGAGAGATTTTTCACCACCTTTCTTTGCTGGCCTCTGGGCAACTGGTAGAAGAGGATATTTCTAATTCTCTTTATAGGATTTTAGATGCACAAGAGAAGCACAGCACATCAAAGAGGAATGAATGCTGTAATTCCCTGAAAGGTCAGGGCTTTTTACAGAGCTCTTTATTGCTGTTAAGCTCTTTAGGGAACGCATTCTGTCTACCACAGAGTCTGTGGTGGAAGTATGACATGCAATGCCCGTCCATCCTGATTACTATTTCAGCCTCAAGGGAATGATCCAGATCCTCAAAGACTGCTAAGTACTGGATTTAATTTGAAATCATCAGGAATTTGGCATCTAAATCTTTAAACACTCTGCATAAAGGACTGTCCTGCAAAAACTGGCTTGTGTATGCTTTACCTTGGCATCTCTGCATGTATTTAGTGACGCATGGGATCACATTGTTCTTGGAAGCATCCCTATTTTGTTGTGTGTGGCTGTTCTCATTAGAGAAAGGGCAGGTTGGAGTAGGAACAGGACAATTCCAATCCCTGTTGGTGATCAATAAGAGGCAACCCAGGGAGATACCCTGAGCAGAGGGATGGTACAGATCACGGAGTGAGAGACCTTGCCCCAGTCTCCAGAAACACAGAGAACTGAGGGATGCTTCAGCAGCAATGGGAACTGGCAGGTGGAAGGTGCCCCCCAAAACCATACAGTTTGGGAAAATATTTCTGATGATGCCTGATTTTTTTCCTCTGGTTTTCAACTTTGTGCCCTGAGCCCAAATGGGTGATTTTAAATAGGGCAGAAGTTTAGCAAGTACTGCACCCTGAGGAAAAGTGAGATGTGTAAACAGTATGGATTAAATAGAAAGCTCAAAAAGTAACAAAAAAGTAGATTAGCCTGTGATCTCTTTCCAATTTTCAGAGACTGTGTCCTTGATAAGGGAGCAGACCCTGTTTTGGAACTGGTATAAAATGAAGAAGAATCTCTGAAAGCTCTGGATAAGGCAATAGGCATTAAAATTAAAGAGAATTATCCAATCTCAGGAAGCTTTTATGAAGAGTGAATAATACACTGACAGTAAAGAGAATTCAGACAACCACAAGTGAAGTTTACAGCAGACAAATGTGATGCTGCTTGGGAACTTTAAAAAGTCTAAGCAAATCATCTTAGAGATTTTATACTGACCTCAAATGAACAACTAAAGTGAGAAAGATGTTAAGACATTTCTGTATATGGCAAAAATACTGTTGATAGCAAGAGAATGGGAGGTGTGAATCTGTGGGTTGTTGGAACAAAGAAGCTAAAATAAGCTATGCACAGGGCCTGAACATTTCCTCCTGTCCCTGAGAAGCCTTGGCAAAACAGTGCAGTTAGCAGCTCTGTATATGTGACACACATTTTCATTACAAGTAGCTTGGGAGACATGGAAATGTGTTGGTTGGTGAGCTTGAGTTTTTGGGAGTTTGCAAGGAAGTACAGACCTCTGAGGCACAAAATTACTTTCTCCGAGGGAGAGACTGCTGGAAAATGGTGAAGAAGAAATGTGAAGTGGCCAGCCTGGCTGAGAAGTCAGAACCTGATTCATGTGTGCTGATGCATCATTTGTCAGATGTTGGCTGTGAGGTGCCTGTATCAGTGATTGACAGGAATAAGGCAATAGATGAGGCAGAAGGAAACCATGGTACAATTGGGCCCTGGGAAATGAAACAATGACCAGGACAACAGTCTTACCTCCCATGGGATAGTGCCATAGTCTTGGTGGCCCTCATCACCACCTCCTGGAGAGAAGATCCTCTTCAAAGGAACAGAGGTCCTAGCAGAAGGGCATTGACTCAGCTGCATTGCTTGGGAAAGAGCTCACATGCCTGGCAATGGCAATTACTGGCACTTACAGACTCCACTGTCTGGAACAGGTACTGGAACACCCAGTTCCCTGTATTGCAGTGATGCTGATGGTTGAAATTTTCTACCCTTGGGCTGGTCAGGGAAACAGGTTAGGTGAAATATATAAGAAGCAAACTTTTGCAAACCCTGTTGCAAGAGGCAGTTTGAGGCATTGTTTATGTTGTGTTCCTGTGGAATGGAGATAGCTGTACCACAGTCAGATCTCAGGGAAGCAGAATACTCCAGCTTAGACCAATGCCTGGTCTTCTGACAGGTAACACCAGTGAGTGCTAGCAAAAGCTGATTACTAGACTTGATCACAGTAGCCTTCCAGATGGAGTGGCTATAGATGTGAGGAAATGTGGAGCAACAACAACAGTTATTGTTCATGCCACAGGTTTTAGTTTCCTAGGATTTTTTTTATTGCATTGTTTCATTGATATAATGTCATCTATAACATTCCCTTACCATTAGAGCTAGAATTTTGCACCATCCTTAGCCTCTTTAAGCCTTTAAGAGCCTTTAAACCTGGCTCTTTAAAACATCCTAGTGAGTTTGTCCTAGGGTGAGTTTCAACCTAGACACCTGAGATGCATTGTTTTTCTGTGCTTGGAAGTACTGGCTTTTGAGTGACTGAGTGGATGGACTGCTGGAGGAATTAGGACAGCAAGCCCTGATGTTACAACATGCCAGGAAGAAAAACCAAAGGAGAATAGTATCACATTGTAGTCTGGTTCTGGCTTTCATCTTGGCTGTTAATCAGGGAGACAGAGCAGAACAGCAGAGTTTGCTGGGACTCATGTTAATTTTCACAGATTTTTGTATACTCATCTGCAATTCAGGGGATTTAGTGATCCAAATACAGAATGGAACATATCCTTAACCTCTCTCCAACACAGACAATGTGTATGAAAATATATACACATTGGCATGTGTTTTCTCTTATAGCCAAGAGGAGACTTCACTGCTTGACTTCATCTCTTCCCTGAGAAGATTCAGACTTTTTCAGGAACACATGAGTAGTCGCTAGTGACATGTCGGTTAGAATACTTTCTTTCCCATTCCATTGGCATCTAAAATCTTTGTCATGGATAGCTCTGGAAACATCTCTCTTGCCCTTTATTCTTAAGCATATGCCCAAGGCACAAAAATCTTTAATTACAAACCAGAGCTATTCTGCTTTCTAAGTCATCCTAGAAGTGTTGCATTATGATGACAAACATGAAAAGAAAACCACAGTAAAGAGTTTGTTGCTAGCAAAATGTCTGTATTAAAATACAAAGAAAACTTCCCTGCTTGGAACAGTAATTAATAGACCCTCTTTTGTATGGTACTAACAGCACTGTAGGTTCCATATCCAAACAGATCACAATGTTCTTGAGGAATAAATTCCACCACTGTCAGTTTGAACCTCAGCCTAAACCACCAAGTGTTCAAAAATATAGTATTGTGCATCCTATCATTATTCCAGCATCATGGCACTGGCTTACTGCAATGTGTCCTGTCAGATGTGGGTTACATCTGGACACTGTTTGGTGCTGGCAAGCTCAGAGGGCTTGCTATTGTATTTGAGAAGGCAATGATTGCATTGGAGTCTTTGGAATTCTTGTTCATACCCAGGATGTCTGCATTAGTTTGCTCTGGCTCGGTTTTCCTGAAGATGTTTTTCATGGTTGACTGGAAGTTATTGGTGACAAAGCAATAGACAATGGGGTCCATGCAGCTATTGAGGCTACTCAGAGTCACTGTCACGTGGTAGACGAGGAGGCTGATGTTGTGGGGCATGTCTGGGTTGATGGAGATTGCAACCTGTAGCACGTGGAAAGGGGTGAAGCAGATCATGAAGATGATGAGGACGGTGATAAGGAGCTGCACAGCCCTCATTCTCCTCTCCCGACTCTGGTGCATGAGGCTGGGTTTGGACAAGGCACACATAATCCTGGTGGTGAAGAAAATGATTATGATGAGGGGGAAGAAGTACTCGCAGACCATCAGGACCAGAATCTTGGAGAGGCAGCACTCGGCAAACCTTATTGCCATGGTCAGGATGGAGAAAGTCACCACAGTGGCAAAGATCCAAATGAAGATGCAGATCCCCTTGGCACAGGTGGGGTTCCTCCATTTACGTGAGGCTTCCACCTGCACTATTGCCAGGTAGCGGTCAACGCAGATGCACGTCAAGAAGAGGATGCTGCAGTACATGTTGACAAAGTAGCCAAATATGTGAACCAAGGAACAATTCTTGCAATCTCCTGCACTGTAGAACATGATGATCCGGACAGGCAAGGAAAAGCCCACCAGGAGATCTGTTACGATCAAGTTGATAGTGTAAATAACAGAGGTGGTTTTTGTCTTGGTACGGAAGCAGAAGACATACAGTGCCAAGCTGTTCAGCACGACACCCACCAGGAAAATGATGGCATTGACTACCATCAGGACAATCCACAAGCTATAAAAATCTGTGAACAGTTGTTCATCTGAGTGGATGAACTTGGAGAACAAGTTGATGTTGGAATTAGGTTGCTCGGTGGCATTGATGGAGTCAAGGGCTGGCAGTGGGGTGGAGGAGGTCGGCATGGTCACTGACTTTCAGCAATCTGCAAACAGAAACAGGGGCATAGTAATAAATATGTTAGCATTCCTTAGGGCTCAAAATCTTGTCACTTAAAAGCATTTTAACCAAGATGTTCGCACATCCTGAGTAGTAGACATCTACCAATATGGGATTACCAATATTCACAAGGAAAATACCTGGGCTTATAATTAGTGTCTTCCAGTGGTTCCAGATGCATGTTTTAAGGAAGACACACACTCCCCAGTTCAAGTTTCTCTTCCTCTTGTACAAAAATGGTTTCAAGGCCAGAAGACCTTTGCATAACCATAAACCCAGAATTTGATTCCTAAAATCTCATATCCCTTGCCTTGGGCAGGTGATCCCGTTGGAAAGTTACATGCAGCAGTGTTTTCAGGAGCTGTAAGATTTCCCTTAACTCAGAGAAAGGCTAAATTTTCTGAGAAAGCAGAAGCAGGTTGTGTGGCATCTTCTAGAGATCTGCGTACACAGCAACAGCAGCCGGAAGATTTCAAGCTAAGAGCATCAGCCACTAGTCCTGCCAGGATCTGACAGTTTAATTTGCAAATCATTCCTGACTTATACACTATTTTAAACTGATTTGTATATTAAAAAGATTAAAAAAAAATACCAAATATATACAGAGACTTGGCTGGTTTCAATAAAAATAAATGGTTGAAAAATGTCTGGAATATCTCAAAGTGGCTGGGCAGGGCTTTGAGGTTAAAAAAATCAGCTTGGATCAGCAGAGAATTATGCTGAAAGAGTTGATTTTGATTTATGAGGGTTTGAAATCCCTGCTACCAATGAGCCAAATGCAGAAGGACTGGGAGACAAGGAGCTGCAAACACATCTCCCAGAGCTCACAGAACTGCAGTATTCCTGGGCTGGGTGTCTCAGTGTGGAAGTCTGGAATTGCTGAGGGAGTCTGGATGTGCAGCTCCCCCAAGCATACCCCCTCCTCTGACAGCTTTTTTTTCCCCTCCTCTAATCCTTTTTGCAGCTTATGGGGATCAGGAGGATGGGCCAAAGGTGCTCTATCACCTGTGAGATGCTTCAATCTCTTGGTGGCTGCATGCAAAGTGGAGGAGGAAGCTACTTAGGACAAAAGTGAAGGGTGGATCCTGAGGATAGTCCCTGCTCTCCAAAAGAAAATGTTTTGCAGGGACAGCACTAACTGGGTCCAGAGAACACCATAGCAACTCTGAGCCTGCCTCATGAGTGTCAAAGTCTTCTTCTGCCTGCCCACCATGTCTCTCTGCATTTCCTGCATATAACACTCCTAATGTGTCTCACCAGTGTTTGGCCAATAGTCAACATTCAAGAACAAGAGTCTTCATGGGATGCTACAGACCAGTTGTGATACTTGGTTCATTCAAGCCAGGCGAGTGAAGCAGCATATTTGTTGAGAAAAAGCAGAGATTAGATCTGAGCATTTAGAAGACCAGGTGTTAAAATTCTTGGGGAAGTGACTTTGCCATCATGATGCATGTTGGGTTTGTTGACCTGGAATCCGGTTATTGCTCTAGTTTCTTCTTGCCTCTCAGCCTGTGGAAGTGGTTTGAAGGAAGAAGATGGTTTCTAATGCCCTTGAGCTCAGAAGGCTATTTCCAATCAAATGGCAGTTTGTTTTATTTAGGTAGTCACTGAAGCCCAATGGCTTGATTTGTCCATTGGAATGGCTTGTGCTCAAACATAAAACCGTCCTGATATCCAACCCAGTGCCAGAATTCACTGCAGGAATCCTGAAATCCTGAAGCCTGGGGCCAGGCCACCTGTAATGCCCCAAAGACCTACTGGGCAAAGAGAAACAATGCTAATTTCTGTCCCTAACCTCTAGGCCATCTCCAGCAGAAACCAGACATTGAAACATCATCTGTTTTGGGAATGACCAGATTACCTTGCTCTGCACTCGGCTACAGTGGCAGCTAAAGTAGCACACATGTTCATGGCATTTTGTCCGGGTCTGACTGAGCCTGCAGACTCCTGAGGGAGAGTCTTGTCTCTTTACATTCTGTGCCAAGCACACTGTCAGAGAAAAACAGGGAAAACTGGCTCCAAAATAGGGTGAAGGGAATGGAGTTGCAAAGTCTGGCACCTAAGAAAGATGCACGGGGAGGATGCAGAACCCTGGCCCGTTTTCTACTGATTTCTTAAAATTCTCACTATCTTCTGTGTTTGTTTGTTTCACTCTTTAATTATGAAAACAAACTGAAATGAACAGATGCCTGGATCTGCTCCCAGATTTCTCTTTGCAGATGCTATCAAGAGGAGTACTGTGGAAGCCAAGGAATAAAGAAATACTTTGATGCCTCTGGAGTGCAGTGTGAGCTTGTATATCTGTGTTCAAACACGTACCTGAGCAAAGGGAGAAGACAAAATCATCCATCCCATCCCTGAACTTGCACTAAACTGTATTGAATTGCACATGCATTTGTCTTCTCATTGTAATTCCATAGCACTGGCTGTTTGCTCTGATTTTGTGTCTTGTTAGTAGCTTGCCTCCTCTGGGAGATTTTTCTTAAGTCTGAGATCCCTTATCACAAACACCTGTTATTCATCTTATTTTGCCTTCCTTGTCTCAATGAAATCAGCAATTCCAAATACATTCAAATGTTCCTCATCCTCATAATGCCTTTGAGGGATGTAGGGCATGGTATAGACAAATAGAAAATCAAAATAATCAGCATATGTAATGTCCTGGCTTACAAAGTCACCTTTTCCACTGAGCCCCATGTGCAAAGAAGTAAACTCCAGATATTGTAAACTGCTGAAAAACAACAGGTAACACTGTGTTTGCCAAACTGAATATGCAAAGAAGTGCTACATTAAAGCTTTCTCAGTCCATTGCTGCCCTATCTGAACTCAAAATCCAAACAACTACATGAAAGAAGTCCCAGAAAATTTAATTAATCCTGAAGATTTCCTCCCTGACAGTTTGTGGAAAAGCTGCCTCTTGGGCTGTGGTGGGAAAAATCTTCATCTAATCAAGTTGTTACTGATGGATGTTTGGGTGAATGGCCTCTTCCTTTCTTTGTGGGATTGCTCTCATCTCATGACTTGCAAGCAGAAAGAATGGAGAACTGGACTAGCAATGCAACAGAATTCCTCCTAGTGCTTTTAATGAGATGGAGTTGGACCAAACCCCCAGTTTAGAGCTGCTAAGGATTTTTCCATTATAGGACTCCAAGCTCATGAGAAAGGTACATTGCCCCATTTTGCAGCACAGAAAGGCAACCTGACCTTGTGTCTGAGCAAAGCTAAACATTTCCAAAGATTTTGAATTATTCCCCTCGCTGAGTCCAAATATTATCTCAACCAGGTCTCTTTCTCTACCATCAGACATACTCAAGCAGGTGTTAAAGTGAGTCAGTTCAGCTACCCATCACCATGACGTGGGGGCATATGGAAGTCAGTGAGGGGCATGGCTAAATTAATGAGAAGTTTTGCAGCCTCTGCAAACCTTTATTTTGCTGTGTTTTGTACTATTTATTACTCATGGCTATGGCATGAGCTCATGCAGAACTACAAGAACCACCTTTACTTACAGAGCAAATAGACTTTGGGTTAACTCCCTTCCTAAAATCTTCAAAGAGCTTGGAGCTTAGCCTACTTCATACCTAACTGAGATCTGAGCCCCCCAGATTTCCAAGCAATCCCTGTTTCTTGGAGCTGGCAGTCTGCAAAGCCCAAGATGGGTAAACACACATCCTTCTGAGTGCTGTCTGACCATGCCAGTTGGCCTATGCTGTTATATTATACCTCTCAGGCTGGATTTTGTCTGTCTGGATGGAAGACTGTGGGTAGCATTTCCTTAAAAGTACAGCAGGCATCTGGGTAGAAATGGGATAAAGGGAGGGAAAGAGAATGGAGGTTGACCTGCTTTTCCTTGTTCTGATAAAGGTCCCTGCTCAGCACTGGGAGAGGGGAATTTGCTCTGAAATACTTTCTCATTGTTCTGTGACGCAATCAGTTCCATCATTCTTGGGCCAAATAGGAAACAGATGGTCACTGTGCTGAAAACAGGTCCTGCAGATTCTTCCCCCTCTCACTCACTGCTTGGCATCATACTTGTTAACTTAGCATAGGCAGCTCAGTGCTATGTCTGCTCTAGGAGAAGATCCTTGATCATCCCATATTCCACTTCAACCAGCCTTGTGCTTTGGTGACAGCCTTAAGCCTCATCCTGGCCTTGGAAATTAACAGGGTTCACTTCCTTAGCCCAGGGGACTTTTGGATCTGGCTCAGCAACTCAAGTAATGGGATACAAAAGAAAAGGCAGGTCAGACAACTGAGCTTTGTCCTAACTGCATGCCAAAAGGGTTATTTATTGGTGTGCAGAAAGGATCTCTGTGTGCAGACCCAGAGAACACCAGAGCCACACACTGCGATTGGAAAGTTGAAAAGGACAACAAGTATGAGTGTAATTTAGTATAAACAGCTTCAGCTTTTCTCATCTCCCTGTCCTGAACTGGAATATCTGATACAGCAACCTGGCTCCTCTATCATCCTCCCTGTTCCCCTTACCCTGTCCTGCCTGATGGTGTTATTCTGCTGCCTGGGGTGGCAGCAGTGTGTGTTTAGCTTTGCAGCCTTGTTTAAAATTCCCTGGGTGATTTATCATCATATTTATAAATGAAGGGTTAAAGTCACTCTCTTTCAATTTAAATTGCATGATTCTCCTTCTGGCAAGCTCTAACTCAACTCTGGCTCAAACTGGCCAAATATGGTGATTTTGTGCATGTCGACCTTGCCCTATACATGGTAGAGCTTATTCTGTGTGTCTCATGCTCAGCCTGGGGGGGGTGGGTTTGCTGACAGGGGGAACAGAGAGAGAAAGGGAGAGAAAGTGAATGAATCCAGCTGCTGAAAGGAAAAAGCTGGTGCCCATCTGGCCCTTGTGCTGTGAGGAGGGCGATGATTCTGGGGAAGACAGATTCTACTCTGAAGCAGAAATGGGGCTAGGGAAGATCCCATTCTCAGGGCAGGTAAGTTCCTGATTTTGTGGGCATCAGATCTCTGCTGTCTCTTGATTCCTGGCCATTGAGACCTCTAGGTCTGAGGGTGGCCGGAACAATTGTGTGAAAAACTCACCTTCTGGGGAATTGCAGTAGGAAATAGTCAAATCCAGAGCAGAGCTGGATTATTCCTTCCCCTCCAATGCTATGGACATAAAAGGGACTTTGGAGGCACAAAACACATAGTTTTATGAGTGTCAGATTAAATGACACCTGATTTCTTGCAGTCTCATGCCTTGCAGTGGCTTGCAGGGCTAGGGGAATGCTTTGCCCGGCTTGAGATGCTTATTATAACTTTTTCCCATGTGGACACTTGGCTGTCTTAATGAGCACTCACATTCCAGCTCTTCCCTTGGCTCTGACACTTGTTTGACTTTCTCCTTTCTTTGCTGCCTAATTTCCTGAAAATGGAGGTGATCTCTCCCTTCTGCCAAATTGTAGTTGAAATTAGGCAGCAGATTGAAAAACATTAGGAGGATGGAGGAAATCGGAGCTGACAACCACACAAACAGGCACTGAAAGTGATCCTTGTTTCCTCTAATGTGAACCTGCAAGGCATTTGTTAACACTCTCTGCCACATATCCTTTCATTTAGGTCTTATTCCCTGCAAATTCACAATTGCTTTGGCATTGAAACACAGCAAACAGGGCTGGATGCTCTCTGTGAAAAAAAGAGGGTATTGTCTGCTTCTTGTTGATTGCCTGAAGAGAAATAATTTCAGATTTTGCCAAACCATGGGAGAACCAGCCTGACTGGGACAGATGATAACTAATTGCTGAGTGTTGGCACTATTCAGCCATGGCCTGCTTGTCCATGTGTCATGAGGAGTGTGATGGCCAGCAATTCCTACTTTGTCTGGTGGTTTGAAAGGTCATGTGCTGAATTACATATTTTGTCTGGAATCACAGAATCACAGAATATCCTGAGTTGGAGGGGATCCAAAAATATCATTGAGTCCAACTCCTACCACTGTACAGGACTATCCCCAAGAGTCACACTATGTGCCCAAGAGAGTCGTCCAAATGCTCCTTGAGTTTTGTCAGCCTTGGTGTTGTGACCAGTTCCCTGGGGAGCCTGTTCTAGTATCCTACCACTCTCCAGATGAAGAACCTTTTCCTAATATCTTATCTAAGTCTACCTGAATTCTACTTCAGGCCATGTCACCACAGAGAAGAGATCTATGCCTGCCCCTCCTCTCATAAAGAAGTTGCAACTTCAGTGATGTCTCCCCTCAGTCTCCTCCAGGCTGAACAGACCAAGTGACCTCACCTGCTCCTCATACAGCTTCCTCTCAGGGCAAAGAGAGATTAACCCCCCACACTGACTTTTGAATCGCTTATGTTGGCCATGAGAATCGGATTTCCCATCTGGCAAGAGGGAAAACTCATATATCTGGTCTCAGGCATAGGGGTAATCCTTCAAGACCTGTAAGCAATCACAGACTGAGGATGAGTGGAGGCTGATACAATGATGGTTGTTGGGCTGGTGTTGTTGATGTGCTGTTAAGCTGTATGCCTCCTGCCTGAGATGCCCAGTTTGCCTCTGTGTGCTCCTTCATCTCCAAGGCCCTGCTGGGGATGGGCAATGGGTGTTGCTCTGTATTGTGATCTGAGCTCCAACTACCACACAGAGTTCAAAACTGTGTGTACACACAGGTGGATCCTGTGCTCTCCATGGGCCCAAGGCCAAAATCACGACCTTTGAAGGTGAGGGACCCACATCTCTAGCTCATTTTGGGACAAGAAATAGTCTTTGGGTGCCCAAGAAATTATTTAGTCCAGCAGGTCACCCTAGGGCATGAGGGATCGCTGCCAGTTAAGATGAGGGAAAGCACAACTCTCCAAAGTGCATTCCTCTTCTCCACGGAGCAAAGTGACCCAAATGGGACTGATGCCACTTGGCTTGGACCAAATGCCAACTCTCTGCATCCAGGCTTGAACCTGCTGCTTAAAACCAGGTGACAGATCACAGTCCTGGACACCTCAGAGACCATCTATTTAAAACTTGGAAAGGCCTGCTTGGTTCTCCCTCTGCCCTTGTCCTGAGCATGCATGAAAAAACTGAAATGAAGCTCCCAGAGATACATAGAGGAGGAAATTCACATACTGGCACATAATATTTCTTATGAATTTATACTTCCTCTATGGCCATTTGCAGTAGCAATGCCACAACCTTTGAAAGGAAGAGCCCAGATATGCACGTGCAAGCAAAAAGAGAAGTGAGATTGTACATACTTTTCCTCTCCAGACCTACAAATATCCACCCAGCAGTGGTGGGCACTTGGAAGTCCCCAAGGATATCTCCGATGAGGCTTGCTAGTACTGGTCACCTATGATAAAGGTAATTATAAAGGGAGTTTGCCTCTTTTTCCTTGTTTATACCACACCTGAAACATTTGTGTGTCTATGATGCCTTATCAATACCACTGTATCTTTCATGTCCCTCTTTCCTGTGTTATCAGATCTTGGCCTTGGAGTGACAGAAATGCCAAGTGTCTTAGTGAAAGCTTTATGAATCATGCTGCTAGCATTTAAAAGACCAGTATCTCATACCTGTCAGGGCTCATACCAAGTGCCATCTGTCACAAGGGAGCATGGAGTGACATCTCTGCAGTAGGTGCTGTGTGTTTCCAATTCTGTTACTTTCAGAGAAATCAGAGCATGACTTCCTGAGTGTGTCCCTCTCTGTCCCTTGTGGACCATTATATGTGAGCGGAAAACATATTTTTGGCTGAAATTTTTTCAAGATTATTAATATTTGTTTAAAAAAAGTTGCATCTTAAACAAAATATATAGATTTGGACTCTTACAGGTCCAGCCAGTAAACATGGATTTGAGCCTGTCTTCTTGGGAGGTTGTAACAGTAAAAGAGAAATGTGTTTGATTTTATAGGGATTACAGTAATCCATTGAATGTTTCCAGGGTGCCTGAAACAAAGCGCTAGAAATATCAGGTTGGAATAACAGCTATTGTGGCTGCGTGCAAGGAGAACCGTGCAGTGAAAATTACCATATAGGCACATACAGGAACTTCACAGGCAAGTGCAAAAACCGTATCTGACCTGTGTACTGCTGCTTGCTTTTAAGAAGGAAATTTTAAATTGCAAATTTAACCCTCTTTGAGCACTTTCTCCTCTTTCTGCCTTTGGCTGCTTGCTTGCTCTGTTCTTTGGCAAGAAGTTGGGAAGGGCAATAAAAGAACAACAGCAGAGTTCTGTTGTTGGGGAAATACCTGGGCTTCTGCACAGCCAGGGAATGCAGGACTGGTGAAACAATGCTCACACACCAGGGAGCACAGGGCACCAGTGCAGGTAGGGATGAAGGGGCGATGCAGAGGGGTCAGGTGTACCAGCTCTCTCTTGGCTGCAGGAAAAAACTGAGGCATGGAGCCATGTGTAGTTTTGGCCCAGGGAATGTGAGATGGGAGACCCAGCTAGGGAGCAGACAGTTTTTGAGGCATCCCAGGATGGACAACCATGCCTCAACCCTTTGGGAGACTGCTTTCTGTGATTTCCTTAGCAAGGCATATATGACAGTGCTGTGCAGACCCTACAGTGCCTTCAGGGTTTTGCAAATTTTGGATTCACCAGGTTACCCTGGAAAATATCAGTGTTGTTGGCGATTGTGCTGCTGTGAAAGCAGTGAGCATTCCTGAAAGGGTCTGCTAAGGACCTTGGAAAGGATCTGCTTTCTCCTTTTACTGACCCAACAAATGGGTTCAGAGAGGGAAGACAGCACCTTTCCTAGAGCTAAGCTTGCACGCTGCTGCATAGCCAAACAGGTAAAACATCCCCAGTCACAGCTGATCCCATTCTAGGCAGTGCACCATCTCTTCTTCTGGCTTCCAAAACCTTCCTGAATGCATTTCACCAAAATTTAATTACGCCTGGGAGCACACATGTACAAATGACATCACGCCCCTCTCCACAAGAGCTGTCACAGTACTTTTCAAGAAGGGAAAGCCTGCAACTCTGCACACTACCCATAACCCTCCATCTCCTTGAAGAACAACCAATATCCTTACACTGCCACAAATCTGAAGAGCAAAGAAAGTCACAAGGGAGAAACTCCTTGCAGCCCCTGCTAGCTGCTGGCACAGCCTGGCTTTTAGGGTCAGGCATTTCCCAAGGGATTTCCACACCTGCTACATGAACAGAGACAGACACTTCCCGAGCTGCTCATCCATGTGTTCAGCGCAGGACCCTTTCCACTCCCACCCTGTCCAGGGCTCTCTGTTGCAATAGCCAGGACTTGGAGTCCTATATCCAGCAAATCCTTCCTGGCCCCCCAGTGTCTCCAATCCCATGACCCCCTCTTTGTCTCTGACCAATATCCCAAAGCATTCCCTGCAATGGTCCCTGCAGTGCATTCCTGCATGACGGACTGACTTACCTCTGTCCTGATCTCCCTTCTGTGTCAGAGGAGCTGCTGGTAAGAAAGTTTCCTTGTGGACCTGACTGCTATCAGCCCAGGAAAGAGACATCTGTTCCTACAAGCAGAACAACTGGAGTGACTACAGAATATGAAGAAATGCCTAATCTCTCTCTTGCATTCTCTCTCTCTCTCCCCCCGCCTCTTCTAAATATAGCCTTGCAACTAATGGGAAAAAATATACACTACCAAAAAAAAAAATTTCCACTTGTCTGTAGTGTTCAGAATTTCTCCCCAAACATCTGGCTCCTTGCCCTAAATCTCTCTGAAATTTATGAAGTGCTGTAAATGCTGAAGAGGGCTCCAGCCGTACTCACGGTGCTAATGCCTGAACATCTCTAGTAAACTAAAACTGATGTTGCTGCCCTCAGGTCAATTTTTCTGTCTCTGTGGGAACAAAATCTCCTTGCTGGGGACTTGCCAGCTCAAGGCCACTGCAATGCCACTACCATGTGTGACATGAGGAAAATACTCCCCTTTTCGTCTTCCTGATGTGAACTGGGATTAGAGAGAAGCATCCCTGGCAGCTGCAGGAAGGTGCTGAACCAAATGCCACAAAGCCTGTGATGTGCTTTGAACCAACCCAGCTGTCCAGACCCTGAGAAAACCCCTAGCACAGGGAACCAAAGGGTGACCCTGTACACTTTAGTAGTGCTGCCTGCAGTCATTTGGGAGAGGAGATAATGAGATCTACCCAGGGACTCTCCAACATACTCCTTCATCCTCATACAGCCCTTCCCTACTGGTGGTAGAATCATTGTGGGTATCAGGTCTCTCCCAGAGTGGGGATTTAAGTATCTCTACACCCTTGGCTACATGAAAAGAGGCTGACATTGGACAAAGCATAATTAATTATCCCATTATTGAGATGGGTTCAGATCACACAGCCAGAGCAGCTTTCAAGACATCTCTGCTGACTGATGCACTAAGGACTCAAAATCCCCCAAGTTCCAGCTCCACTTCTTGTTCTAAACTGGATACCCAAACCCAATCTTTTTTGGGTTTGCACAGATGTTCTCCCCAGGACCTTTTGAGTAGCTTTAGAGATTTCTTCTGGGAGAAAAGGCAGAAAAAAAGTGAGAGTTTACATCAAATTTAGTTGTTTAGAAATACAGAGAGGATGGATGCTAGATTTTAGTATCAGCCCTGGCCTGCATCACACTTTAGATTAAGACAACACTGGTGCCAATGCAATAAACATGCAGGATATGGCCTGTCACAACACGACAGGATCAACTGAGAGGCATTGAATTCCAGGTCAAGAGGCCAAATCCATAAATAGAGGAGAGGTAAACTCCACACATGCATGTCTCACTGGAGCACAAACAGTAGCTATGGTTATTAGAGAAGGTTGACCTCATTTTCTGGAATTACTTTTTCACCCTTGGATCTTTCCCAGGAAGACTGAGCCGATCTTTTTTGTCTGGTTATTTTATTGATTTTCTATTTTGAGTTTCCTCACATTGAGGAGAAGATTGTTCCCCCAGTCTCAGGAACATCCTCCTTGGCTTTATGAGCTCCTTGATCCAGGCATCTAGCCTTCAACAACTGCCCTCTAGCTCAGGCATATGCCTGAACTTTCATTTGGTTGTCACTTCCTTATGCTTAGGAAGCAAGTGTGATTGGAAGGTCTTCATGAGCCCTGTCGAGGTGATCATTTTGCCTTCAGTTTTCTCCATCCTGGAATTACAACAGGGGTAAAAACAAAGAGAAGAAACCAACCCATGGTCTAATGTTGAGCAGGGTGGGTGTACTTGGACCCTGTCTAGGCCCTGGCACAGATTGCCCAGAGATGTGGCTGCCCCATCCCTGGAAGTGTTCAAGGCCAAGCTGGATGGGACCTGGAGCAACCTGGTTTAGTGGAAAGTGTCTCTGCCATGACAGGGTCTTGGAACTAGAAGGTCTTTAATGTCTGTTCCAACTCAGACCATTCTAGAACTCTATGTTTCTGTCATTCTCAATGCCTATGGTGGCAAATGCTTAAGTTTCCTCCAGCCTGGCAACAAAATTTTTATATTTAGGGAGTGGCTCTCTGGATTTACAAATGTGAGACTGTAAGAAAGAGACTTCTCCAGGTTGAGCTATTGGTACCCGCACTCTGTCCACCTTCTCCGGGACTGTCTTGTCCTTCCTCTGTGAGGACTGGTTTGGTTTTGTGCTTCCATGTGATACATGAGAGCTGCATTCCCATCCCTGTGCATGGGATAATCAGTGCCCTGCACTCCTCCACTATCCCAGCCTCTCCCTCCTAGCTGGATTTAGAGCTAGGCTCTGAGTGGCAACAGCTGCAAAGTTTCAAGTTGTGCCTGAGATAGTGCAGAACATGCCATATTGGGAAGCAGATGCTGCTGTTAAGGTGGAGAAGGCACATCCGGGCTCAGGGCCATACTTTGTCCCAGACCCGGTTCCCACACTCAACTTCAGGAGGAGTTGTAACCATAGCTGATAAATGAAGAGCTTCTATCATCTCTTGATTTTCAGCCATTTATCACCCTCCCAGAGGGAGGGAGAAAGGCAGAAAAAAAAAGAGTAAAGCTTTAGTAAGTGGATAATTTTCAAGCTTGTTTGGTGAATATACAACAATATTAAATATTGGAGTGAGATTGTAGGTGGAAGAAGGCATTGGCTCAGTGAAAATCAGCACATAGAAGGACTAATAATTACATCAGGGAAGGATGCTACTAGCCCATGGTAATTCCTAGCAGTCCCTTAACCTTGCCATGTAGAATAGGGCTCTGGTTAAAAGTCTCCTGTGGCACAGTGCAGAAAAGCAGGAGGCGAGACAGCTCTTGAGGAAGGTGGAGAGAAAGCTGACAGCACACATCCCTTTGGGAAGGCGTGTCCTGTTTTTGCCAGAAGGGTGTACTCTTCCAGTCCTATTCAAAAAGGGGAATTGAGCATCCTTTGCTCCCCTGCTGTGGGAGAAGAGATTGAGATTGAGCACTGTATAATGAACTTTAACAAATCTGAGATGGGCTCAAGGCACATAGCCAGATTAGCTTTCAAGGTGTCTCTGTTGACCAGCTCTGCAAGGACCTAAATCCAGTGTCTGAGCATGCCTGTGTATTTTCAGGAAGCTGAAGGTAGGCATCTGTTATACTGAACAGATCCTCACAAATGAGTTATTTTCTTCAGCAGTGGAGGAGAATTCTTACCCAAGAAATGTTGGACATAGAGTTCAGAAAACTGAGGAGCCTTTACCCACAGTCATGACTGTGTGGACCTCACCAAAGAGTGGGATCCTCACTGCATGGAAGACACTGAAGAGTGGGATATTCACTGTCCTGTCTGGAAAACCTCTTTTTAGCAGCAGGCTTGATGGAGAGGCAACAATATGAGCTTTCCAGGTGAGCAACCCTTTACCATGGCAGATAAAGTTAATGGCACTGAGGAGAGTTTACATCCATTTCACCCTCTCCAACAACTCTTCCTTCTAGTAAATCTACCCTAGAAGACCCTCAAGCCTTAAAAAGTGCTGGAAAACATTCATGCATGTCTCTATGACATGCACTGCCCATGAGCCCTAAAATCTTGATTGTCCATGGTCTCCAAGGCTGTTATGGGATGCTGTGAATCAGAATTGACCCAGAGAACCATGTAAGTTCTCACAAAGTGGACCAGGGGTGGAGAAATTTCTTCACTGGACCACCACCCCAGGAGTCACCTTTGATTTAGGGGAAAATACATGGGCAACACGGCTCTCCCCATATGTGTAGGAACTTTCCACCTAGGTCAGGTATTCTTCAACCCCACCACACTTCCTTATTATAAAGAAGTGATATGTGTGTTCCCTTGGAGAGCAGTGTGGGAACACATTCCTCTTTGGTGCTTCCTGAGGTGGTACTTTGTGGAAGTGATAGCATGGCAAATGAGCAGATCCCAAAAGCAGATCCAGGGTTTTTCTGGTGCTTTTGGTAGAATCCAAGGGAAGTCCAGTTGAAAGAACCATGAAGATGGAGGCTGGCCTCTGTCTCCAGTCTGGCTTTTAGCTTGTGGCCCTTGCTCATTTAAAGCCAAAGACAGCAACATATGGCTTCACTTACTGAGCTATTGAGAGGTCATTCTTTGCTGTTCTTTTGGTGATCCAGGTGTGCCATGCTGGTACATCTGGAACTGCTTTGGAATCTGAACCCTGAGACATTCATGCTGGTTATGCCTAAGGGGTAGCTGGAAGGACTGGAGGAAAAGATCAGAGCTCTGTCTATTAATTCTTAGACAAAATCTGTTTCAAGGGATGACTTTTGTCCCTTCCCTGCAATGCTGGGATAGAAACACCAAATAGACAAAGAAATATGAACTTATCTCTGGAGAAGGAGGGCTTGGATTGCTCCCTAAGTGATATTCAATGTCCCCAGGGCTTTTTACCTGTCGGCATGGGCAATAGGGACTGTGGAGAGCCACTAAAGATGGTCCAGCTGGCTCTTTTGATGGCATCTCAGCAAATGCCATCAGTCTGATGGTCTAGAGGCAACTGTACCTACCTGATGTCATCAGCTCTGCAGGGCACAGTCTGTGTTCTCTGCGAACTGCTCACAGGCACTTCCCAGCACTTGCTGGGCTGTCACTTGCTGTTCTCAGAGGACTGCAAGGGCTGGAGGCCACCATAATTTTGTATCCCTGCCTCTGAACAGGCTCCCCATCTGTGTGTTTGTGCAAGGAGGGAGATCAGACTCTCACCATATGAGGCTTCTGCTGATGGCATCCAGCTGTGATTCATCTGCTTGATGAGGGACCGGGGAAGACAAGTGGTGCCCTAAAATTATGGCCATGGCTCTTTTTGGGTGAGTCAGGCACGGGGGAGGAAAAGTGTAGGAGCCAGCTTCCTGCCTGCCTGCTGCATATTTGGGAATTGCCTTTGCTGACCACTGGCTCCCCCTCCATTTTTCTCCCCAGGCCATGGCATTTTTGCTGATGGACTTGTTGAGCTGGACAAAAAATTAAGATGTCTGCAGCACACAAAGAGCTGCTCCTCTGGGCAGCCCTGAGGTCTTCCTGAGTGGCTGCTTTGAGCACATTGGTCCTGCCTGTCTCCAGTTCTTGCATGACAAGGGGTATGAAATCCCTCAGCTGTTATAAATGCACCCTGTGAGGGTAAGCCAGGAACCCTCTCTCCATCCCAATCTGCCCAGTTTACCATAGGTCTCACAGCTGTGAGGGTTCTGACAAGGTTCCTCAGTTCAAGGCAGCAGCAAAGTGAGCCACCAGGACTCTTTGGCCACCCAACAAATCATGTCATGTCTCAGCTGCTCCTACTAATCCAAACCTCACTGGGATCCTTTGCAGGGTTCTGCTTTGACCTTTCTGTCTCCCCAACCCAGGTCTGGCTAGTCACCTCTTGTACTTTTTTTTTTGCTATTTTTTTCAAAGATTCAGAAGCTAATTGCCAAGAACTCAATGTCCAATGTCATAACCTCACTGAAGAACTCTCCCCATTCCCAGCAAAGTATTTCCTGTTGGTTTTGTCACTGGGCACACAGGGACACTGGTGCTTGAAGGAGAAAGCTACACAAGTTTTGGGCTTTGGCATTACTTGGGCACCATGCCCTGGGAGGTCAGTGCTGGGTGGAGCAGCTCTTGCCCAGCTCTGGTTTAAAGGCTGCAGAGCAGGAATTGGCAGGATTGTTGGTCCTGGATGGTTGAAGAGCCCCCAGAGAGCTCTTCAGCACTCTGCTCCTGTGTTTGTGGCAGTGGGCAGTGCAGTGGGGCATGGCTGAGCCAGAAACCTTGAACTCAGGATGTGCTGTGCCCTGCAAGGATGCAGATGCCAGAGGAATATTTGAAAACCCATGGCAAGGAAGTGGTGGGGGAACTTAGGTACCCAGTCTGGTATTTCCACCTGCTCTGATTCAACAGTGACCACAAACTTGGAGAAGGGCAGCAGGAGGCTCCCAGCACCATCTGTTCAACTTTTGGGATTTTTTGCTATGTGAGTAACCTAGCCCAAGAGGAAGGACACCTGCAACTCAGAAAATCTGGTACTTCGACCCACAAACCTAAAAAAAGGCTTTAGAGAAAGAGCCTGCTCACTCTCTGCAAACATGTTAATCCTCCTCTCCCACTCCCTTTGTTTGCCTGGTTTGGAGAGATTTGGAAGGGCACAGGGCAAGGCTGTCTTTTGTTAGATGTGCACAGAGCTCAGCAATGCTCTGATCTGGAACAGGGCAGCATAAATCTGGGGGATTATCATAGGAAATGCCACAGTGATGAAAAGCCCTATAGGAACGGGAAGAAAAGAAAGGGCCCCTTTTGGGAAGAATGAAAACCCCAACAACCACCCTGCTGCTTGCTTACAAGTGATTCCTAAAATTGCTGTCTCTGGAAGAAGCTTTTATATTTGCTGATTTTCTTCCCCCTTTTCTTTGGGAGAGGGTTGTTTCTTTTTTGTGTTCTCAGCTGTTTAGAATTACAGATCCTGTTCTTGCAGCAAGTTCTGTATGAGAGACCTCACTGAGGACAAAAACCCAACATTTTCTGGGGAGATCGCTCAGTTTCCTTATGGTTGAAACCATCCCTCTAAGTGCAATGTGCAGAAGTGCTCTGGGAAATTTTCAGGAGGGAAAGGAGGGAATCACATGCATGATTTACTGGAAACTGCAATGCCAAAATAATAAATTTTCTCCTAAAAATGAACAGAACAGGGTGCTGGGCAGCAGAATCCAGCTGGTAGTGTTTGTAGTGGTAGTGGTGTGTTTTGCTATGGACCCTTTTGTCTCCCACCTGGAGCAGAGAAGACCTGCTGAGACCTGAGTCAGATGGAAACATGACAGTTCAGAAATCCAAGGGGATATTTTCTCTATCTGGGATGTGATTACAGACAGCACCAGATTGTCCCTGCCTGTGAGTTCTTGAACTCACTGAGGTGTGGGCAGTGGATGGCATGATGGAGGGAAGACCAAGGCCCCACTCCAGTTTGTGTTTAAGGTCTCAAAGCAAATTTTTTATCAGGTGTGAAAACTCAACCTGTCACTGCTGAATCATTCCTTTCCATAACTTCATCTTGGTACTGAAAGTTTCAGTCTTTGTTATGTTGGGAGTACTGCAAGGTGCTGTTTGATATGCCTTTCATGTCACCTGGAGGGATTATTTTCTACTAAAGCACTATTACATGTAATAAATAGTGTTAAATTGACTAATGAAAGGGGGATGTGTTTCTGCCTTGGAAAAAATCCAGACCAAACCAGTTGGAATGATCTGAGGGCCAGAAAATGTGACCCATCAGGGCAGACTAGCAGAATTGGGCTTGTTTAATCTACAGAGAAAACAACAGCAGGCAAACCTGATAACAGCTGTGGGGATGTCTGTGGCAGCTTCCCTGGGAATGGTGCCAGGGGGGTTCGTCTTGCGTGGTTTAGCCCATTAACACCAGTCTGGACCAGATGATCAGCCCAGTTTGTGATGGTCTCACTGTAGAGGCTTCCTCTGGGTAAGAGGAATCCTATTGCTTGTGTCTCCTAGGGCAGGCATATGCAATCAGCATCCCTGTCCTGTGTAATTCAGAGTTAGAGCCACAGCAGCAGCCAGAGGATCTCCTCACGGTGCTGGAGCCACAGGTTAATCCCATGGCTGCAACACAACCTAAGATGGGATCTTCTTTTGGGCAAATTCTCCTGGCTTCTTTAAAGCAAAAATCCAGCCTGCTGTGATTGCTAAATTGGGCTCTGCTTCTTTGGGTGTCTTTCTATTTTCCAAGAAAAATAAACTGCAGGCTCTGTATTTTTAGATATGCCATCTGATCATAGCTAGTCATATATTAGTCCCAATACTGTGAGGCAAGATGCTGAGCTCCACTGCTGAACTCCCTTGGGCAAGAACCAGTGGCTTGAGCCATTCTGGGTGTATTAATAAGTCAGAGTCTTTAAAATATCTTACACTTCCTTAGGTAAGCTGCTCAGACAGAAGAATACAGCTGAGAATTGTTATTGCCAGCATCTTAGCAGCTCTGATTCTCTGGGTGAACTTGATACTGTTGTGAGTGGGAGAGGAACAGCCCTGGTATGAGACAGATCTAAACTAGGCAGGGGACAGAGGCAGCACGACTCCTCTTCCTTTCCCTCTCCTGCCAGTGACTCTAATTCCTGATGTCTGCCCCTTGCTATTTCAGTCCTGGGTATCCTCCGAGGCGGCTGCTGGTCGGAGTGAGCTTTATGGTAGCCCCTTCAAAAAGCATCTGAGCAACCTGCCTTGCACAACAGTGCACAAATGTGAAGTGATTGGTGTATTTTAAACCTCTTGCTGGTTTGCCTCTGCCTCTACAAGTCTGTGTCTAACACCACCACAGCCTGCAGACACTTTTCTCTGTTTGATCAAAGCAGCGAGAAGCCTCAGAGTTGGTGTGTGAAAAATGCCTGGTTCCTGAAAGTGTATTTGTTGTGCTACTTTATCACTCTAATGACAATCAATTTATCCACGTAATTGGTAGCTAGAGACAGCATAACACAGCTTGGCAGCCTGGATTTTTCTCAGAGATTATTGCTTGGCATATTCAACCCAGGCAAAAAGAGCCAGCCAGGCTGCCGGGGAATTGCAGCTCTGTGAGTGCCAAGCAGGTGAAACCCAGCATGACAACTCAGCTTTCTCTCTTCATCCTGCCAGAAAAAGACTTTGGGATAAAGGTGAAATTGCACCTGGCTGAATATTTTGCTTAAGGTCTCTTCCAGCCTGAGCTGCTCTATAATTCTATACTTTTTGAACAAGGAGATACTTGATGGGACAAGGGGGAATGGTTTTAAACTAGCAGAGATTTAGACTAGATATGAGGAAGAAATTCTTCACTGTGAAGGTGAGGAGAGTCTGGACCAGGTTGCCCAGAGAAGTTGTGGATGCTCCATTCCTGGAAAAGATCAAGGCCAGGTTGGACAGGGCTTGGAGCAACCTGATCTAGTGGGAGGTGTCCCTGCCATGGCAGCGGGGTTGGAAGTAAGTGATCTTTATGGTCTCTTCCCAGACTATGCTGTGTTTCTGTGATTCTGAAATAATGCATTGGCCCCTCTATTGAGGTGGGTAATGACCAGTTAGACTATGGTGAGTGCAGGAAAAGGTGTGCTCTGCCTGTTCACTTTGCTCTGCTCTGGATTAGCTGCTGGAGCATGGCCAGACCAGCAAGAGGATGACCATACACCCCACTGAGAGGAGAGGCTGGTTGCACATTGGTTTTCCTGCTGAGGCTGTCTTAGTGCTCTGTCCTGCTGTTCCCAGATATCCACTTTACTGCATCCTTCAGAGTTCACCATTCTGAGAAGACCCTGGTGGGTTACAAATGCCTGTGCTGGTCTCTTTGTGAGTCAGTGTGCTCAGAGCTCAGTGCCATTTCACCTTGCTAATGCCTACCTGCAGCAAACAACCTACTCTGATGGAGGTCTTTGCAGCTGTTGGTAGCTCTGAATGAAAGGGAAAATTTTGTCAAACTTCCACAGACATCCCTGCCTTCATCCATGGGTCCAAAGACTATTTGTGATAGCCTCACAATAGGGCAGCCCCCCAAAGTGGCCCAAATCCATCTCTCCAGGTGTGCCATAGACAGGGTGACAAATTCAGTGCATTCAAGGATGGGAAGCTGTCTGCTAGACCACCACACTGGATGCCATACCCTACATTTTTAGCCTTAGGGGCATTTTCCAGAGCCTCACCTTTTTGGCAGGTATTTGTAGAAAAGGTGGCTGGAGCCATGAAGAGGAAGGGACATTTGACAGTAAATCTTTCTTGCATCAATGTGGAAGAAGTCAGCCTTTCTGTTGTAGTGGTGCTTTTCAGTCTGTGATAAATGAGATGTACATCTTTTATGGATTATGTGTAAGAGGTAATAAAGAGTTCAGTTCTTCTGTGTCTATACACTAATGGTGTATCGATCCCAGTAAGTATCACGCTGAGACTGAACAGCAGCATCCCTGGTTAGTGTCATCCTGATGGGTGACATCATTTCTTTGGTTGTCACAGCCAGCTCAGACTAATTCCATCTGACCCCAACAGCTTTACTGATCCTTTGCTCTGGCTCTGGGCTTCACTTTTCTATTCCTTTGATTCATCCTTCACCTCAGCACAACTACTTCTGTCTCTGGACTTTGTCACGCTTGGCTGGACTCTGCTGTGACCGTCTGGGATTTACTGGATGGGAAGTGTTTCCCTGCTAAGCCATCCAGTAGGATTTGCTCAGCCTGTTTGTGATCTGCAAAAAATGTACAGCTAAAAGCAAGAAATTAAAATGCAAGGATGAAAAATGGATGAGAGGCAAAAGAGAGAGCAGGAAGGGTCCTTACAGCATTTACAGATGAGCTGGCTGAGAAGTAGCAGACATCCCTCAGAAGGGGCTGTAGATTTTACCACAGATGTCATGGGATGTGCACTAACATGTACCTTTATGTAATAAGTAGTCTCACCTCCTCCTAAACATAGTGACTGGACATTTATAGAAACCTGCTATAACAGCCCAGGGTGGAAAGAAAAATCACAGAATCACTGAACCACAACATGACTTGGGTGGTTGCAAGAAACCTTAGAGATCATCTAGTTCCAAGCCCCCTGCCATAGCAGGGACATCTTCCACTAGACCAGGTTGTTCAAAGCTCCATCCAACCTGGACTTGAAGTCCAAAAAATATGCACTTTGAATGTTATTCCCATGGGGAATTTTTGTTTCCACTAGACAAAAGGGCTTGGGGATTTGGATGTTCCTGATTTTAGGCATCAAGATTCACATCTCCTTAATGGGTGAGGTTTCTCTGAATGTGATTAGCCCCTGCCTGCTAAACATCACCTTTTACTTGTCTCCAGCCCCTTAAAATGTGGACTGCCGAAATCCTGCAGCCTTTCTGACAAGTTGAAGTGCAGGGTTTGGTCTTCCCCCTCTGAAATAAGATGTAGGGCCAGAACAGCCTGCATCCCTGTGAGAATCGCATCATCCCAAGGGCATGATGCACCTAAGGGGGAGCAGAGCTGTGGTGGTGTTGTACATGTGCCTGGTGGGATTTAGTGCTGTGTTCAGCAGCCTCCTCCATTCTGCTTGCTCTGCCTGGGGGAGAATGTGCTGTGAGAGATGTTTCATGTTCAATTCCTTCCTTGGCCTTTGCCTTCTGCTTCAAAATGGAGGAAGAAAGACTTTTAGGTGCATCTGGCACCTTTAGGCTCTATGGGGAGGGAAGAAATGGCTCAGTGTATGTGTTTTATCTCAGTGCACCGGAGACATGGGGAAGGAGGATTGAGCAGGGTAAGGGAAAATGCTCTGGAATAGACTAATAAAGTATCTGCTCAATTGCATTGCTAAGTTGCCATGTGTTCTTGTAAGAAAGGATGGAGGGAAGATGGGGATTTTCCTTCTAACTGTGGGTTAGCAGAGATATCTGTGCACAAAGGAGATGGAAAATTTCACAGTAAAGAGGTTTCTGCCAAAGGGAGGCTTCTACCCTTGCTTATGCTGGCAGATGCTACAACAGGAAGGTGGTGGGCATTTCTGCCTCTTTTTCTATGACTGCGCAGCTTTCTTCTGCTCAGGAGAGATTTACAGAGTGAGCTGAGATGCAGCATTGCATCAAATCGTGCATGACAGAGGTATTTGCCCTGTTGGTTTTCAATTGGGACCGTCACGCGCAAGTAATAGGGATTAAACTTGTATGCCCACTGTTTTATTTCTGAATGGGGGAGTTTTAGCTTTGCAGAAGGAGCTGTCATTTCAGGAAAAGGGCTGGCTTTTTTGCTGAAGAAGACCAATTGGCCCTGGCATGTGAGAAATGTTAGAGGGAAAAGCACCTCCTGTCACCAAAACACAGCTGAAATGAGTCCGAAGAGCCACATTGCCAATTCATCACACTGCCACTGAGTGTGGGCTGTGTAAACACTGAGAGATGCTCTCTCTATGCTCTACTGTGGCCAGACATGTCCCAGTTGGCAGACATTTGCTGATGGACCTAGTGAGGCCATTCATCCCTTTCAGCCATCCCAGCTCTGGCCCAACCACGTCCCCCACCCACAGCGCAATCAAAGTAAGGACATTTCCATATTGTTTCCCAGGGGAAAGTTTTCTGCTTCCTAACCTTAAACTATAAAGTTCATTTTGAGCCTTCTCAGATCACTTTTTCATGGCCTGAGTCTAAAATCCTGTGTCTAGCTCTGCATCTCTATACAGGGATATACCTGTGGGATGCACAGGTGTGTGTGTGTGGCTGAACTTGACACAAGTAATCTGCGTGGAAGTTTACCAGAAATACTCAAGTTTTCATGCAGAATCCCTCACAAAGCTCTTTACCATCCAAAGAGATCAGTTCAGTTTATAGAAAATGAAACATTTCCGTCGATGAGATGCTTTTTTCTTTCGCACCAGCTCTGAACTCCCCAACTCTCCTTTATACCTCCACTACTTGGTGTAGAACACTCTCCCTCTCCAGTGCTGTTCCCATCCACGTGGAGCCAGCCCGCATCCAAACCCACGTGCTCCGCTGCTGCCCCAGCTTGTAAGGACTCCCATCCTCATCCGGATGCTTCCAAACTCTCAGCGCGGCCGGGATCAGAACACGCTGCCTTCCCAAGCTGCAGCCGGTGAATCTCCCTCCCTCTTCCCCCGTTGCTCGCAGCCCGAAACACGCAGTACTCACAGCGCCGGAATGAGAAACCTCAGCTGCTGAGCCCTGAGCCCGCTCCAGATTCCTCGACCGAGTGGCCGTGGGCTCTCTCCCCGGCGCTCAGCGCGGGGATGATACAGGAACCAGACCTCTCGGGTTTATTTTTACGTTGACGTCAGTGTCTTCTCGAGCCTCCACGGCTCGTTTTGGTAAAAAGGATGTCTTCAGGAGAGAGGGGAGGGGTCGGAAAGGGAGAGGAGTGAGGATAAGCTAGAGATGAACTTTTGTGATTGTGAGCTTTTGTGAGCAGGCAGTGGTGGGAGGTTTTACGGGGCTGTGCTGAATGAAGAGGTACTTATGAGGACCAGGTAATCCTGGGTGTAGCTCATCACCTGAAGATGGGTGCACTGGAGACCTGACCCCCACACAGAAATTAACAGCAATCTTAGAGTGGCTTAGGTTCAAGGAACCTTAAAGACCATCTAGTTTTAACCCCCTGCCATGGGCAGGGACACCTTCCACAAGACCAGGTGGCTAAGAGTCCCATCCAATCTGGTCTTGACCACTTCCAGGGATGGAGCATCCACAGCTTCTCTGGGCAGCCTCACTAGCTTCTACATAAAGAACTTCCCTCCTCCAGCCCTGTGCACCCACTGTGCAGTCAAAGTGTGTGTGGACATTTTTGGGGCATGTGGGAAGGGCTGATACTTGTGAGGGATTTGGAGAATATCATCAGGAAGTGGAACTTGCAAGTGTGATCACTAATGCCAAATTATTCACAGCAGATCAACCACACCTATGTTTAGGGTTTCTTTTGGCCATGAGCAAAGCCAGATGCCTTTGCATGACCACATAACATAATTCTCCCAGGAATTCCAGACTCAGGCTTTCATGCCTTATATACTGGGTTTTTTTAGGTTTTTGTTGAGTAGTGTGATGAGAACTGTTCAGCACCTGGATCTCAGAGCCTCAGGTAAGGCAAACACAGAATTTGCCCCAGTGCTGCTGACCAACTGTAATTAAACAATTAAACCTTTGCTCTCTTTGGATTATGGATCATTTTTCCAGCTCTTAACACAACTGGTCTGTCTTCCATTATTAGACTATCTGTACCTTGATACAAATAATTTATTGTGAACTTTTAGGAGTAGGTGCTGATATTGGTATGTGTGGATCCAGGTACCAGACTCATAAAGAGCACCAATGGCCTGCTGACATTGATGTACTTGGTTTGGAGGACACTTGGCTCTGCCAAAAAACCCTCCAAAGAGCAGGGATTATAGACAAGGAGGCATCATCTGGTGCTGCCAGGATGATTGGGCTGTACTGGTTTATTTGGAAAACAGGAGTGAGAAAATAGTTTTTTACTCTGATGTACCATAACTGCAGAGAAGAAGAGACACAGAAAGGGAAAGCTTTTGTTCAGAACATCCATGGCAGAGCCAAGTAATAAGTCCAGTTTCTTATCCATTGGATCACACACTCCCAGTCATAAATAATTCTACTCTCAAAGGTTCCCGGTGTCCTTGTCAGAACCAATACACTGTTCATGGCTGAAGAAAGACAGAGTCTTATAAAAACCAGAAAAAGTGTTCCTTGTAAATCACCACATCTATACTTAGAAATGTGTTAGACTTTTCTATGCTTCAGTTCAGAGCATATAAAGTGTTTTTTTTTCTTTTTCCTAGTTGAAAAATCCATCCAAAGGTCAGTCAGAAACAGGAATAAAACTGTCTTTCTAATCTCAAACTGCTGTAATAGCATTTTTGGCAGTGAATGATAAACTTGAGCAGTTGAGATTTACATGACAGATGAACTGAACATGTCTTTGTCTATACATTAAATAACCCAGCACTGGCCCTTTTTCATTTCTTCTCCCAACCTATCAGACTATTTATAGATTTTTACTACAAATGGACCTCCTGAACAGAGGAAGGCAGATCAGCTAGGTCTGAAGAAAGCATCACGGTGGAGCTGTGCCCATAAAGCCATCATTCCTGGGCAGGAGGCCCATTTTAGTGATAACCTCCCAGGAATATTAACTCTTCATTTACCTGACAGGGATTTTTAGTCTTTCACAGTTTTTAGTGAGTGAAGGACTGTTCATGGACATCTTATGGTCATGTAGGTGTTAGATTGAAAGCAAAGTGCCATATTCTGGCTAGAGCTCTCAGAGGTGTCTAGGAAATTTGATCTACTGCCACTACACAGATTGTACCTGGCTGCAGGAACTTGAAAGCCATGATTCAGAGCTCCCAACTTGAATGAGAAGTGTACACTTCTCATCACATCGTCCTAGATGGGTAGATGGTGATGACACTCAAGGATGGTACAGATTTGGGAGGTCTTCTCATAGATAAGAAAGCCTTGCTGGAGACCTGCAGTCCTTGTTCTGTTAACTCTGGAGGAATGTAAAAAGGGGCTTTCTTGTGGAGGGGGTTCTACTTGTAAAGAGCACTCTAGTTTTTTAAAAAGGTACCTCAGTTTGTAGGACTGTGAGTGAGTTCTTTTCACCCAGGATCAGGGATGGAGAGCCAAGAGACTGTTTTTGAGTCTGGACTTCATTGTTTATTCCTCTTTATCTATATTACATATTTACAGACAGTGAGGAGCTATATACTCTACCTAACAGGGTACAAAATGGCACCCAAAGGAATCTCTCCCAGAACTTTTATGTATCTGTTTGCCCAGTAATCAAATGCCAAGTAACTTGTTTTTCTTAATGACCCAATGACCTGACACCTGTGAGCTGGCATGTGGCCTCCACTATCCAATCACCCCAAACTACCCAAAAACCCCAAGAAGAAGAAGATTAAGGAGAAGGAGGGGATACAAGAAGAAGAAAAAGACAATGCCCTAGATCCTCCATCTTAATATAACTAAAAGTTCAAACTTTAACTTTTTCACCTAGTGATTCAACACAATTCTAACTCACACATTCACACTGTTAGTTTCTCTGCTTAACTCTGAAAACTTTCTCTATGGTTTTAAGCTAAACTTTTCCTGGGTGTCAGAGCCTGTCAGCACAGATAAAGGAATATTTTCTGTGCCTCTGACTCCAATAGAGGAATATATTCAGGGTCTGTTTTTTTTTAAAGATCTTAATGTTCATTAGAGTGGAGACTCTTGCATGACCTTGGCTATGTAGCTGCACAATAATGTGCCCTGTCTTTGTAGGGAGTCCTAGTGAAAACCAGGAAATTCCTACAGCAGTGACTATGAGGCTCTCACCCCTGGAAATTTTCTCTTGGTGACTGAGGGTCAGGACATGGATTTGAATCCTGCTGTTTACAGGAGGGACTTTGCAGTGAGAAAAAAAGAATTGTCTCTATCACTATTTTGAGTGCGTTTCCAAGCTATTGCCTGAAAAATATTTGAATAAGCAGGTTCTTCATCTTTTGGTGCTCCTCTGCAGGGCTGGTTGTGCTGAGGTGCTTCCTGGGCTGAACTGCCACTGATCTCAGCAAGACTCAGTGGTGAGGTGGGTCTGGTGAGCAGACCAGATCTGAAAACACAGGTACCTCTAGGCTCGAGAGGGTGTCTTCAGCTTTATGGTGAAGAATATTGGCAAGCCTCCCCTAAGTACACTGGAGACTTCAAGTTCCAGAGCAGCTGGTGAAGGAGAGGTTTAGGACCACAGTTTTGACATATGAGCCTGAGGTGGGAGCTAGGGAGGCTGTAGGCTCCCAAACCTTCCAGGAGGATGGGGGTCCCACAGGTCCTCTGCTGGGTGGCTGCAGTCTGTGGGATGTTTTTTCTTCAAAGCTGAACAACAGCTTTCCAGGTCCTGCAGGGAGGACTTGGCTGCTTCTTGCCTTTAGGATGCCCTGGTGCATATTCAGCTGTTCATGGCTCCAAGCAAGATGGTCCTTTCTCCATCTTCCCTCTTCCTCCAGGACAGGGGCCCCAGGCAGTGTCAGACTCTTAAGGCTTCAAACTTCCAAGTGTTTTAGGTACTTAGATGAGCTGATGAGCTTTCCAATCTCATGCTGTGTAGTGGTGAACAGAGCAGCTGGGAGAGTGTAGATTTAGCCTGGCACAGATCTGAGGAGTTTTTGAGGATGGAAGAAAATATTTCCTGCAGCTCCTAGTGCTGGGAGCAAAGGTGGCTCTTGGAGCCTGCAGGAGCTTGGCTCTGTACTTTGAAGACATGAACATCCAAGGTATCCTGGAGAGAGAGCAGAATGGGCTCCCTCTGGTCCAGCAGATGCTTCCAAACCACTTCTGCAGGCAGGCAAATCTGCATCATTCCAGAAAGAGCAGAGGCCTCTCCAAAAGTGAACATGCAGAGGTGGAGTCAAACAAGAGCTCAGACCTTCATGCTGCCAAAAAAATGCCTCTCACCCAGTAGAGAACGGCATACCACTCCTGGAATACTTGTGAGCACAGTGGGAGCTCTTTGCTTCCGTGGCATTTGTGAAAAGCATCCCTTTCCCAGTCATCCTGCTGTGTGCTTTTTCAGAGCCAGGCTGGGCTCTGAGAAGCATCAGAGCTGGCAGTGGCACACAGGACCTTGTGGCCACATCCTCATGGCTGGTCCCCAGGGCTGCATGTCAGCAGCCAGCCCAGACTGGCATCCTGAGCTCCACATGTCAGTGCATTTCATTGAATGGGCCAGCATGGCTTGGCTTAGAGAAGAAAGCAGAGAAGACAGGATTGGGGCTCTGTCTGTATGGAGGTGCCTGATCCCACTTGAGATGCTGGAAAGCCACTGAGCTCACAGGTCTTCAGCAGGACTTGTGCCTCATCTCCCAGTCCTGTGAAGAGTGTAAGTTTCAGTAAAAAATCTCAGGCATCACTAGACATCAGAGCACAGATTAAGTCTGGTGTGAAGAATCCTAAGTGTCAGTGTTTTCCTGCCCTCTGGATGTTCAAATTCCTGCTCCAGTCACTGGCCATCCAGTCAACACAGTCAAGAAGTCTAGACAGAGACTCAGGAGGTCTAAGCCAAGGAAGGTCCCCAGTCTGTTGCCTACATGTAGATATCATTTTAGAGGTGCTAACTTCACCTGTGTTTGCTCTTCTCTAATTGCATGGGCTTCCACACACCATAACTGAGTGCCAAGGGACAATGGCTCAAGGTGCCAACCAAACTGAGCCTCAGCACCCTCTCCCAAGCTGAGTGGACAGTGGTCTTGTCACTTGGCCAACTGATCAACTGAGGGATGAAACAGAACAGATTTCAGCCTATTTTGTCTTCATTTAAACCCTTGAGCAGTGCTTGAGCCATGTGGGCTGTGCTCATGGGATGGAAAGCAAGAGGAACTGCTAGAAGTGTTGTAGCCCAGCTTTAGCTCCAAAGGGAAAACTCCACTGCAAAGTTTACAGGCCTAAGGGACAGAGGCAGACAGCAAGAGGGTTTGTCCATGAAGACATTACAATGCTGTCCATGCTGCTGTCTGGGGTAAATAACAGCTGGATTCTCACAGTGCTCTCATGCTACCCTGGCCACTCAGGGACTCACTTCTGTGTTTCCAAATGTGTTTCTTCCTCTTGCCTCACAAAAGCAAATTTTTGTGAATGAGAGAAGGTCCATCAATGGGAAACAATGGCTCATAAAAACATAATGATTCATTTGAAGCCCTGCCAGGGGCTATTCTTTCTCCCAGTGAGCTTTTGCCTGAGCTGGAAGTTGCATTCAGAACCTGCAGTTTCCCTGCTTTGCTGCTCTGTGAAAGGAGCTTCAGAGTGAGGATATTGGGAACTTGGCTGAGCTCATTTTGCTACAGACTCTTTTATTCCCTTCCCATATTACAAAAACTTAGGTCTGAGACCAGACCCAGGGAAACACAAAACTGTATCCAAGGAGTTTCCTTACCACATGTGGATATTTTTTCCCACAATGACCAAGTGAAGAAGCAGATTGAAACCAATCTGCATCTTCTCTTTTCCTCTTCCTCTCCTATGTCGTGAGCAAATCTTCAAGAGTCTTTAGTCAATATCTACAGAAGCATTTGGACATACAGTACTGCAGTGCCACTGTGATAAGCATATATGGTGGAGCAACCTGGTCCCATGAGCTGTTTGGCTGTGTGATGGTACATCTCCTCCTTTCTTTGTGTAGGAACACATGTTCCCTTCCTTCTAGGCTTGCCACAGTAAATACAGCCCTGAGAAATCATTCTTCTAACACCAATAAAATCTGTCATTTCAAATTTTTTAAAGCAGTCTGTTTTGTAGCTATTTTTGGGAGCTCTGCCCTGTGTAAAATTCCATGCCCATTTCAAATACACTTACTACATTTCTTCCATCCTCTTGCTCTGCCATACTGGCTAAAATTAAGATTAAAAATAAAAATAAAAGCCCAAGAGTGATGTTCTGTACAGCTGAAAGTGTCTCAGACAAACTGGCAAAGCACAGTGATTTTGAGGCTCAGTGGCCCAACCTTCAGAGACCTTAAGGTTTGACTTTCCATTAGTCAACAGCACAACTCACATGGGTCCTAGTTCAGCTGGTCAGAGGGCATACAAGACTGATTGGTTAATGGCAGATCATCTGGCACTTGGGAATTTTCCAGCTTAACTTTTGATGGAGGAGGTTAGGTGGAACCACCTGCTCCCATCCCTGCTGTGCAATAGTGCCCTGCAGCATAGCAGCAATGCCAACACCAGCTGGGCTAGTTCCCAACCTTGACAAGGGCTATTATAAGCTGAGTATCAGAAAAATGCTATTTCAGTGCAAAGATGCCCCTTTGTGCTCTTGGCTACTTTAAGTGACTTTGACAGGTAACATGCAATTCTTCCCTGAAAGGAACATTAAGTGTTGGAATGGGCTGCCCAGGGAAAAGGTGGAGTCACCACCCTGGAAGTTAAAGAAGGAACTAGATATGGCTTAGTTGCACTTAGCGCTGTTTTACTTGACATGGTGGTGTTTGATCAATGATCTTGGCAGTCTCAATGGTCTTGGAGGTCTTTTTCTACTTGGTGATTCTCTGATTCTGTGGTTTAGTTTCATATGTGGGCATGTAACCAGTGACCACCTCTGATAATACATGAGGTTGGACATTGGAGGAGTTTATCTATCCCAGAGTAGAAAATGGGAAGGAAAAATCTATTCTCTTTAATTTCCAGCTTCATGGACTCATGTTCTATCTGCCCTACTCTTGTTAAGTGTGTCCTTGCTCTCTCTCAGCCAGTTTGCTGTAAGTGTGTAACAAACTCAAAGATCTGTAGCTGAGATGAAGTGAGATGTTTGGAAAGGAAACAACACACTTGTTTTATGTAGATCAGCACAACCAGTTGAAGAATTGCCAGGACTTTACTGGGCCATAGTCAGCTGGCTGGAATTAGGTGGACTCCTTGACAATCCCATCACGTTGATGAGTAAGGGTCAAGAATCTAAACATTACTGATGCAATCAAGTGGGTTAATCTTTTGCAGCTAAGTCTCCTGTTGAAGAAGATGGAGAGGGACTTTTGACAAGGACATGTAGTGATAGATCGAGAGGGAACGGCTTTAAACTGACAGAGGGCAGGTTTATATTGGATATTGGGAAGAAATTCTTACCTGTTGGGGTAGTGAGGCCCTGGAACAGGTTGCCCAGAGAAGCTGTGGATGTCCCATCCCTGGAAGTGTCCAAGGCCAGGCTGAAGGGGCTCTGAGCAACCTGATCTAATGGGAGTTGTCCCTGCCAATGGCAGCAGGGTTGGAACGAGATGATCTTTAAAGTTCCTTCCAAATCAGACCATTCCATGATTCTTTGACTCTGTGAAATCAGTGGGAGTTTTCCTTTCTGTCCTTTGGCTTCTAGGCAGGATCTTCCACATGAAATATGGTAGGCGATGTGTCATGCACTGCGACATGAATACAAGGGCTGTCACAGGACTTTATGTGTCTTTACTTGAGATGTATTAGCTGTTCCTTGTCTTCTCCAGAACAATGATTTCAGATGAAAGAGTTTCCCAAAGAAATTTGTTAAAAACCAACTAATCAAAACCTGAGATGGAGCTGAAATTATTTGAATTCCTCTTCTGTTTGAACTCCAGGTTGCTCATGGTGAATGCTCCTCTTCCTATGTGTATCTACTGAGTAGCTTTGTCTACAGCCAGAGCAGGGGGTGACAGCAGCCTGCCTTAGAAAGGAAGCTCTCTGGGCTGTCTCAGAACTACAATTTAAAGTGGTCAAACTCTTGTATGAATATGGCAAACCATCAATATGCTCTATGGTATGTGCAGGGATATGTTCTATAGACAAATCCACTTGTGAACCTGAGTCTGAAACATGCAAAATTTCCTTTGATGATGCAATGGGACCCTAAAAGGATGCAAATGTAGTATGGTTTTGGGTTTTTTTGGGGTTTTTTTTGGTATTGTTCGGGGGGTTTTGGTGGTGGTTTTTTTGTGTGTGTGTGTTTTTTGTTTTGTTTTTTTGGTGGTTTGTTTGGTGCTTTTTTGTTTTGGTTTTTTGTTTTTTTATTTGTTTTTGTTTGTTTTTTGAATGTTTTTGGTTTTGTTTTGGTTTTGTTTTGGTTGCTTGGTTGGTTTTTTGTTTGGTTTTTTTTTTATGTCTGCTCTGGCTTAGAGGAAATAAAGACAGTAACAGAGAAGGTAAAAAGGGACTAAAAAGGGTAGTAGTGACTAAGTTACCACTCTCAAGGAACTGTTCTCTAGGGCTGGAGGCCACATTCTGAAGTTGCCTCCCTGTCTGTGGATGGACAGGAGTCATGCCTGAGGTTCTGTTTGTTTCCTCTGCTTTGGTCAGAGCTCTGCAGTCTTTGGAACCTTCCCTTCCACCCAACTGTACATTTCTCCTGCCCTCTTTGCACTGGGAAAATGCTGGAGTCAGTTCCTAGGAACTGACCGAAGAGAATTTGAAGTGAAAGGGTCTTGGAAAAATGAAACATTGCTTAATCCCATGCTGGACCAGTTCCTCAACCAGCCTTTCTGCAGAAAAGGAGCGTGGGAGCTCGTGTGTGCTTGGGAGGTCGTGGTGGGTGAAGCAGGACTGGCCTTTGCTGCAGCAGTTTGGAGATGACTGTAAGGCTACACTCGGGCAGATGCTGGTAAGGACACAGTGCCATGGGTCATTAACCTTCTGAGCTCAGAAAATGCTGCTTTTCTGATGTGCACTTGGCCTCTGACATCACCCCCCACGCTGCTGTACCAGCCTGTTGGAGGGGATGTGCTGTGCAAACTTGGCTGATGTGCACTGGAGCATTGAGCTCCCTCCATCTGCTTATGCAACTGGTAGTTTCCATCAACCTGCCTTCAGCCAGAAGCCCGTCAAGAAGATGCATTGACACAAAAAGCAGCAGTAAAATATTTAAGGAATAGCTAGTCCAATGGTATATTTTATATTTTTTTAATTTGCACTATATAAAGTCTGTCTGTGCACTTGAACAAGGAATCCAAGCTCTTTCCTTTAGGAGTTTACTAGAAACAGGTATGCATTTCATTCCTGGAAATGATTTCAGTCCTGTTATTGATTTGTTTCTATTAATGGCTTTGGGAGTTTTGGCAAAAGACCTTGAGTATAAAAATGGTGAAAAGAAGTAGATCTCAGCAATATTGTTCTGATTCCATGTACCCAATGACAGTGTGGCCATAGATTAATGGGAAACTGATGTTACTTTTATTTGCCAGCACAACTCTGAGGCAAACCCATATCAAGCACTGAGAAATAAATAGGGGCTGTGTGGCTGCTCTGTGCTGTTACCAGAATCAGCTTCTGGTCTGATGTCTTCCAAGGTCGCTTCTTTGGATGGGACACAATGACACAAGCATGATCTTCCATCTAGATTGTATTTGTTATGACCTGTCTTTTATGTCTTTTGATCTAATTAGGGCTATTGTGATATCCCATTATTGCTAGTGTCTGTATTTGTAAGTGACATTCTTTGTTCTTAGTTTCAGTTCTATTCTTTCATTTTCAGCACTACTGAGTCAAAAGGACTCCTAAATCTCCTCCTAAGTTATTCTGGGTCTTAAAAGTTCCCTGGCATGCCTGCAAGGGCAGTAGAAGAGGAGACAGTCTCCAAGACCAAGTGTAGAACCTGGTGGTGCTGAGTGTGTTGCTGCAGGACCAGTTTACTTTAGTCCTTTCCAGGTATCCCTGCTGCTCTTCCCATCTCCCTCATGCTCTTCCTATCCCACTCCTACAGGTTCATACCATTTATGTACCAGAAATGTACCTGACATGTCCAGTGAGGGAGATCCTACCCATCTGTGAGTGTGAGGATGAGGAGCTTATTTGCTCCAAGGGAGGAAGAAAGATGCAGTGACTACCTGTGGCTTGATGCTGATCATCTCCTCTCCTGACCTTGGTGCTTCAGCAAAGGTGAGGCATTTTCTCCTGTGTTTCTCCAGAGCCTGGAAAACAGTGATCTTGGGGATATCTGTGGAGAGTGTGATATTCCCAGTTCTAGGAAGAGCTGGCACTGGACATGGTGTTTCTTTGACTGAGCTTTGTGCTCTGGCTAGTGAATTTACTGCAGAGTTCTGCTCCAAGGGCAGCATACCAAGGGCTTGACTCGGCTCTTGCTTTGCTTTTTGTGGGCTCCCAGTCCAGTAGAGCCAGGATGCTTGGCTAGCCCAAGGTCATCTTCTGAGGTACTCAGATACTGCAGAGAAGTGCAAACCCCTTCATTTCACAGGTGGAAAGTGGATTTCTGTGGAGGATGACTGAATAGCCAGTCCCAAATCACTCTGAAGGAGGCCAAGTGTGGTGCATGTTGCCTTCTCTCTCATCCATCACTCCTGCTCTGGGCTGATGCAAGAAGACTGATAACCCTTTTCAAAGTACTAAAGGGAACACTCTGAATCATTTGAGGATGAGTCAAGTTTGGATGGATTCCCCACAGGCAGGCTTGGCAGCTGGCCTAACACCCTTTCAAAAGGATTAACCTTTTCTGTCCCATCACAGCAAGTGGGGGAAGACCTCTTCTCAGAGTGGATTGTGTTTCAGACTGGAGCTCACCATGCTCTGCACAGCTAAAAGTATTTCGGGGAGGCACATCAGGTGCTAAGTGCAATGTTTCTGAGAGCTGGGGACACAGATGGGGTCCATGTGCTTGAGGAGTAGGCTGAGGGAAGGGAGCAATTACAGTGGTCTGGGGGAGGTTTAGTCAAGCATTTTCCTGTGATTTTCCTCCTCATCACTTGTCTGTGCACTTCCCACCACTGAGGGCTGTGACTTCTGGTTCTTCTCTCTGAGTTCAGTGAGAATTTTGCAATGGACATAAAGGGAAGAAATACCTGCCCATTTCGGGACTCTGAGCAACCAAGGATCACAAGCTAAACCTCCAAATCTGGTAGAGGTACTGGGTTTGGGTGTATTAGAAGATCATAGAATGTGCTAAGTTGGAAGGGACCCACCGGGATCATCAAGTCCAACTCCTGGCACTGCACAGGTCACCCCAAAGATCACACCATATTTCTGAGAGTGTTGTTCAAACTGTCCTTGAAAACAAACTGTTTGAATTACACGGTCAGGAATGGTCAGGCTCCAGTTACCTCAACAAGGGCATTTAGTGGTATTTGAGATACCCTTAGAAATACTGTCTGATCAGTTGGTTCAGAAGGTTGTGGATCTCCTGTAGTTCCTGGGGGGACAAATCTTCCATCCCCAGGTGGATTTCCCAGACACTGCAATGAGACACTTTTGGAGCTGGCAGCTTACACAGGCTGTGGGATGGAGAGCAGTGTCTCTCATCCTTCTGAGGCTGGGTTTCACAGTTTCTCAGCTTGCCTCTTCTGGTCACTCCTTGTAGCTCTGTTAGGGAATTTGGGGGAGGATACTCTAACTTTAAACAGATAATGGTTCTATTTGGGAAATAGCAGATGTATCTCTTCAGCATGTAATGTATTCCAGCTTAACACCTCTCCTGTTTGGAAGGCAAGTACAGGTGCTCACATGGAGGGTCTGTACCTGCTCATTGGGCTCCTTCTTTCTCACTTATGCTCCTTCACCTTCAAAGGAGCTGAACCTTTGGGTTGAAAGATTAATTTCCAGGAGCTGTGTCAGGTAGGACATACAGCAAACCCAAGCTACGAAATGTCTTCTTCCCCACTCAACCCTTGCTACTTCTTGTGTAAGCCTTGTGTAATTCTCATGGTACCCACACCCATAAAACCCTTTGGCCAGGTGGGTGGAAATACACCTCACTGTCTCCAGGGTGGGATTCAGCTCTGGATGGAGAGAAAGATATGTGGGAGTCTCCATGTCCATGTATCCATGTGTACTAGGTGTTTAAACTCCACTTGTGGAGAGAGACCAGCCAGAAAGGTCTTGATTCACTTGCAAATGTCTGCTAGCACTGTGTGAGATGCTTCCGAACATCTCCCTTAGAATCTTGGAATGAGAGTCATTAAGGTTGCAAAAGACCTTTAAGATCATCAAATCCAACTCAGCCTCCAGCTGCTCACTGGCATTAGGTTTTTCAAATCCTGGCTGCTTGTTGTCCTAAACTTTCCACCTCTCTAAAACATCCCTAAAGAGCCAGGAAAACAACCCAGGTATCTCCCACTTTCCTTCAGCTTCTCAGAAGCAAAGGAACAGCACAACCTGACCCACTTGTCCCCCTCCTTTCCCCAGCTTTTCTAAGGGAACACTGTGGCCTGTCCTGCAGTTCTTCGTGACACCAGTTTCTCCGAAGGCAACACAACCGCAGGGCAGAGGCGAGGCACATTCCTGATAGGACCAAGATAGCTTTTTCCCATAGCTCCCAGGCAGTGGGAACAGGGCACTTTTTCAAAGGACTGCTGTGCCTAAAGTTAAAATAACAGGAGGAACAGAGTGGGAGATCCAAGCTGGATTAGAGTACTTGGGGCTCGATTCCTTCAAATTGAAGTAGAAAAGAGAAGATGACAAAAGGATGCACTTGGTGAGTTTTCAAAATACTTTTGTGACCACTTTGATATCTCTTTGGTCTCACATCACCACGGCAATAAATCTGCCTGATTCCAGTTTGTACATACAATCCGAACTACAGCTTTGTTTTGTTAACAGGGATTACCCAGGCCTGTGGTTTTGTTGTTGTTTCCAAAAGATTTCTCCTCCTGTTGGGGTAGATGAGTCCCTCTTCCCACTGAATCCCTCTTCCTCCCCCCTCCCCATGGAAAAACAATATTGATATAAAGTCTAAAACACTTAAAATCAGATGGGCTGAGTGTTGTTTTACAGCCTGGAAGCCCCAGGCTGTCTTTGTCCCTCTGATTTTTCCACAAGTTTACAAGTAATGGAAAATCTTGTCTGCTTTCAACCTATAAATCTCCATCAGCTACAGAAATGCCTCTCATGAGGGAATAAATATATGGGTGCTCTGGGGTCACCATGGTGTTGTAGGTGGCAATCTTTGAAGCTTTCTCAATGAAGTCTCTAAGAGCAAGGAAGGGCAAAATCTTCTCCTTGTTATTTTAAAGCTATATCTTGAAAAACAGGAACTTATGCCAGGACAGTTTATTTTGGTTAAAGCCAAGTTGTGCAGCAATTCCCCCAAGGGAAGACTAAACTTGAGAGCAGAGAGAAGGAGAGAGACAAGCTTGGGGAGAGACTGAGTGTTTAATCAATGCTGAGTGGTTGCTGATGCTTGGGAACATCAGGTGAACAATGTTCTCCACAGGCGTCTAGACAGCCATGAAGAACACTGGGAATTTAAGTGACAGCTGAACTCACCTCGTCCAACACTTCAATGTCACTGCAGCTCAACCTTTGTGCTGTTTTGTCTTCATGCTTCCCACCATGGCTGGAGCTGAGGGGATGCACAGGCTGTGCATTTTCAGCAGTAAATTACTCAGGAGCATCCCAGGATCATAAATGTGATCTGTACAGTTAAACTGTATGGTCTACAAGGCAGGGACTGGCTGAGCAAAGTCTCTCTCACTGTAGGAGATCAGGTTTGTTTCGACCTGAGGATTCTGAACATGTGTAAGTCTGTGAGACCTGACAAGAGGCATCCCAAAGTCCTGGGGGAACTGGCTGATAGAGTTGCCAAGCCACTCTCTAAGATATTTAAGAAGACATGGTAGTCATGGTGAAGTCCCCAAGGATGGAAAAAAGGAAACCATTAAACTTATTTTTAATGAGAATAAAAAGAATGACCAGGAGGACCCTGGGAATGAGTGACCTGTCGGACTAACCTCTTCTAGCACCACAGAGTCTTGTGATGAGGCTTTTCACAGTATGATCACGTCACATGAAGAACTGACTGCATTTTGTCTTGCAGATCTCTTTAGTTTAATTAGATTTCCCTAGATTTTGAATTAAAAGATACAGTGAAAAAAGCACTACCATTTCTGTTCGTTTTGTGGTTTCAAAATTCTCTATCATCCTTCCCATTGTTCTCTCTCTTTTTTTTCCAGCCTGAAAAGTCCTGGTGTGGAACTCACTCCTAACTTTCAGCATGCCGAAATCTGAGACGATGTTTTCATGATGCTTCTGAACCAAGATCTTGTTCCAAGCCCATCATTTCAATCTGTGTTTTGAAACCCCGCTTAATCCACTTCCGATCCTTCCCACATGGAACTAGCAGCACAGCTTGATCCTCAGAGCAGCTAAATTTTCCATACAGAGAGTTGTGATCGTTTCATGGAGAGACAGAAGGCAGCTGAGATAAATGTCAGTGGCAACGTTTGGCTGTTAAATGTGAGCAGCAAAAGCAATAGTCACCCAAGGCTCATGAGAGTACATGTCACCTCCTCCTTGTTCACCTGCCAGGGACATGGAAAAGCAGCTGCAATTCAGGGAGGCAGCATGGACTGTGGGATTTAAAATCACACCCAGGGCTTTGAAGCCAAATCTCTTGACTGCAAACTCCAGCTGAGCGTGTGAGAGCTGCAAACAGGAATCACCCTGGCATCCCCACTCCTTCCAGGAACACAACTGCAGCCAGGGCCCTGGGGACTTCTGCAGTGTCTTCCATCCCTCTGAAGTCCTTTGGAGAACTGGACAAGCTGGCTTTTCCTGGAAAAGGAAGAAGGCTTATCCTGCTGGAAAGCAATTGGAATGAGCACAGATCAAAGCTACCCTGAGACACAGCAGTAGAAAACACTGGAGGAGGAAACTGCAGAAAATTCATTCTATCCTTGAGATAAGACCCAGCAGGATCAATTTTTCCTGTTCCTCAGATTTCTTTCTGTGATGGTTCTGGAGGGGTTGTCACTGTGGGTGTTGTTCCTGTCACCAGGTGGGAGGGAATGGATGAGAAGCAACTGTTCAGTGATCCTCCATCCTTCTGGGCTTCTGTACCCAATTGCTGAGTGCTTTTCTGCCATCCAACATGTTTGGAAAAAGCAGTTTTTCCTTTTCCAGAATTTCTGACCAACTCATTCCTACTCCACACTTATTTGTCCCTTCGTGTACCCTTGTTTTATTTTTATATTCTGGAGAAGCAGAGAGCTGGTGTGTCTGAAGTGCTGCATCATCTCATATCACTTCCAATGGATTTTCTGTCTCAGGAGAGTTTTCCTTTCCATCCTCTTCTCACCAGTCAGATTTTTTCTGGGAATTGCCTTCCTGAATCTGCCAATCCTTTTTTGCCATATCTGCTGTATTCCCTGGCTGCAAAAAGAGAATTTTCAAGCTGATTGCCATGGTCAGGATTGACAAACCTTTGTCTGGAAAGAAAGGGCTGCTGAGAAGGCAGATTGTCATTACAGACCAAAATAGTCCCATTAAAAACTTTGGCAGTTAAAACATGTAATTTAATGGCTCTAAGAGTTAATTACTGCACTCTTGTGCTTTTATTTTATTGCACTTTATTGTATTATATTTATTTTATTATGTACTTTAATTTGATTACATTTTTGCTCCCTAAAAGAATCCTCAGCCTTTTTTTTTTTTAATGGAAAAAAAATCTCACCTCAAAACATAAAAGCAAAAATTCTGATTTGGCTGCAATTAGATGAAAATGAACATCTCAGTCAGGATTAAACAGAGAGAGGTTGCTGCACCACAGCCAGTTCCCATGCCTGGGTCAGCAGAGATGTGTTCCCTGGACAGTCTGCCCTGCTGCACGTGCACCATAATTTGGGGACATGGGAATGACCAGGGCTTGCCATATGGGGAGAGGACACGTGCCTGTGGATGTGGATGGCATCTGTGGGGTAGGGGATGGTGTGAGACAGCAGCACCCCAAGGAACTCTTGTGTGGGGAGCACTGTGGGGCAGGCTGGGTCTGTGCCCAGCATGGGCAGGGGACAAGGGGAACAAATGTGGCTGGTGGCAGAGCAGAGAAAAGGGCACGTTTTGGCACTGGCTTTCAAAGTGCAGGAAATATGAAGTTCTGAGTCTCCATATGAGGAAGAGGAGAAGAGGAGCCATGAATCATGGCAGGGCATGAGCTGGAGAAGGACTGCAGGGCACAAGTGCTGGAGAGGTTGAGCTGGGAGGAGCCACGGCAAACCTGGAGCAGCATGAGGTGCTCGTCCTGTAATTTGGAGAGGCCCCAAGGGCATGGGGACTGAGGGTGTGGGGAAAGTCCCTTGAGCCCCCTTGGGTGGGACCAGAGGCCATTCTTCTCCTGGGGAGGGATGAAGGAAGGCTGCTGGGCTGTATTCAGCCTCAGCAAACATGGACTTGTGCCTCCCTGTGCTGCCTTCTTTGTGGGTGCTTGGAGCAGGGTTACTCTGACTCACCTGAGCTTCTGGGGGGGCCTGACCCCAGCCCAGCCAAGGTGAGGGATGAACAGGTTACAAGGACATTTGGAACAGGATCCCCAGGAAAGTGGTCACAGCCCCAAGCCTAACAGAGTTCAATAAGTGTTTGAACGACAATCTCAGGAACTTGGTGGGATTCTTGTCATTGTCCTGTGCAGGGCCAGGGGATAGACTTGGTGACCCTTGTCGTCGCTTCCAACTCAGGATATTCAATGATTCCATGATTCTATGGTTTGATCTTTCTCTTCCTAACAGGACTGAAACCAGACTGCAAATCTTCAGTCACTGGCAGATCTCCTTCTGACTTCAACAGCTTCAGGATTTTGCATCATTGCTGGGTATTTTGCACAAAACAATTTTGGGAGGAAGTATTAAGAAAAATGATCCTCTAGATGACCCGTGGCCAGCCATCACATATGAGTCTCTCACCATCTGTATTAACTCCAGATGTGCACAGATTGAAAAATATATTTGAGGGGCATATACTGACCTGACAAAGTGAAATAATTTGCCCCAGACTTCCCATTTTAAATGATTTGTTCCCATTTTTCTTCTCCTATGTAGCTGAACATGTGGGATTGCAGTTGGAAGGGAGGAGACAGGGCAGCTTGATGGAATGCTGTGTATTAGCATTATTTTCTATTCCAGGGTGCAGCTGACTGGAAAAATAACTCTCATCACTTTGAGGGCAGAAGCTCATGAGAGAGCAGGAACTCTTGGCAGTCCCCATCCAGTGCAATGGAAGGTGTGCCAGCACTGTGTGACACGGGAATGGCATGGCAGTGTGGACCATGTCCCATACAGTACCTAAACCCAGCTCTGAGCATGAGACTGTGCCACCAGACCCAGGCCTGGGACTACACAAGGTCTGTGCCACCAACAGCTCTGTGCAGAGCGTGTTTGGAGCCAGTGGCTTCATAAATCATAGAATCATTAAGGTTGGGGAAGAGATCTAAGATCAAGTGGTGCCAAGTCCACCACTAAACCATGTCCTTAAATGCCTCATCCATGTTTTTTTTACACTTCTAGGGATGGTGATTCTACCACTTCTCAGGACAGCTGCTTCCAGTACCTGACCACCCTTTCAGTGAAAAAATTTTTCCTATATCCAATCTAAACCTCCCCTGGCACAACTTGAGGCTATTTCCTTTCAATCTGTTACTTGTCACCTAGGAGAAGAGACTGGCTCCAGTCTCCTTTCAGAGACTTGTACAGAGTGATAAGGTTCCCACCGAGCTTCCTCTTCTCTTGGGATCTTGGGTTTGCACCTGGGAACAGTGTGGATGCTCTTGGCAGGAGCACTGCACAACCAAATGGTTGGGTCCAGAGGGAAGCAGCAGCTGCTGGTTTGTGTTGGAACACAGGATGAATGCTGCTCTGGGGATGTGGGTTGTGTTTGGGCTTTGGGTTTTACTTGGTCATATCTGATTTTCCTCTTAGCTGGTGGCAAGATCAGGGTGAGGATGGTTCTGCACTGGCTGCAAACCCACTTTTCCCGCAATCTAAACCCCCCAAATCTTCCACAGTTTGTGGCAAAAGGTATTTCAGAGAGCATCTCACTTGCCATAAGTTATGCTTCACTGGAAAAGTCTCTGGTTTTGATTTGGCAGATGAAGAACTGGCAAATCTACCCCTTCCCATTACTGACTTGTTTTGGAGTTTTATTATCCATATTGTTTAAGCATGTGCTTAATTTTTCCTTTGAACTTGTTTGGTTTCCTAAACACAATTTTGAGCCATGCTGTCAGACATTAAATCTCTCCTGCAGACACTCCAGAGGTCTGTGCTGACCTTACCTCACTCTGCCTGTAACAGCCAACTGCTGGGGTGGAACAGCTGATTTATCCTGATGTAAATCAAAGCACAAACACAGCCCCAACCCATTTTTATTTGGTCAAGAGAGATTATTTGGTACAACTGTGATTACAGGAATGCAGTGGGTGACCTATGTGACATCTGGGCTGCTGAGAGGCACAGATAATCCTGCATGATGCTGTTAGGACATCATCATCACAGCATGACCTGTGGTGGGCACAATGCCAGTGCAGGTACCAGGCAGGGTCAGTGTGCAAATACACATGAGCACAGGGAGATCTGGTATTCCCAGCTTTCTGTGTTGAACCCAGGAAAGGTCTGGATGGGGAAACAGTCACTGTCTACATTGCCACATTTGCACCTCTGCTTTTGGACTTGTATCCCTGTACCTTGCACCCTCCCCAGGTCCATGTAGCTCAGTTTTGCCCTTCAGCAAGCCGTATTGCATTCCTCAAGCTCCTCTTTATCAGCTGAGAAGCCAGGGAACATCCTAAATAAAAGCTAAGAGCAGGACACCTACCAGAGAATTGCAATTTTGCCTCAAGTTGGTGAGTATGAGCCAGACTTCCCTGTGTTAAATCTTGATTTTTCATCGTACATTCAGCACTCAGCTAACCCTTTTATTTTTTATTTCTTATTTTATTTATTGCTGTTTTGAAAACCTGAGACTACACATGGCTCTGCTGTGGTTTTCTCCAACAGCACCTGCCACAGAGGGAATCTGCTGCCAAGAAGAACAAAAATACTGATCCCAAAGTCTCTAGCTGTGCTGGCTTTCCATCCTTGCCCTGCTGCAGCAAACATCTACCCCTACCATCTACCAGAAGAGATGGTTAAAAGGCATCTATCTCTGGTTCCTTTAGCTCATGTGGAAAGCTTACTCTGCACCCTCTCTTATCTAAACATGCCTAAGCCCCAGCATGCTGCTTCAGCTCCGCTGGCTTTACACTTCGGGCTGTTTTGAAAGTGAATTTGTAAAGCCATTAACATTATTTAAACAGTTTAGCCACAGAATTACCCGGTGGTGCAATCCAGCTGCCAGAAGCAGAGACACAGGGCTCCTTTGTGCTGCAGATCAGACAAAACTTGGCCAAAGCATGTGGACCCTGGAGGATGCCAAACCAGGGATGATGGAGGGCAGTGAGAGCTCACTGGCTTTCCTCTTGGCAGGAAATCTCATCAAGTGTTGGGCTGTAATTTTTATTTTATGAGCTGGTTTGGTTCCAAATCGGACCAAAACCAGATTTGTTTCCCCTTGAAGCTTCTGCAAGACTGGAAGGCATCAGGCTCCTGGTTTTCCAGATGCAGCTAGCTTCCCAGGGAGCACATTTCAGCTGGTGTGTCCAGGGCTTGGGTTAGGGACATGTGGGGAGATCTGCAACCCTGTCTGGGTTTGCAGACAGGGCTTCCCACGCCCTGAATCTCATGGCAGACTTCACCTCTTCTTGGACAATATGTCCCCAGCTCCTCGTTTCCCCTACACTCAGGCAAAGTCCTTTTGCAGTGCAGGAAGTATCCAGGGGAAACATGCTCAAGAATCTGGGGAAAGACTCAGGAAACTGAGCTTTTTCAGACAGCTGCAGATAATCAGTTCCTCCAAGCTGAACATGCGACAAGGGTGAAGGGGGTGGTGAGGACCTGGAACAGGTTCCACAGTGAATGTGTGGCTGCCCCACCCCTGCAAGTTTTCAAGACTGGGCTAGATGGGACTCTGAGCAACCTGGTCCAGTGAAAGGCGTCCGTGCCCGTGGTAGGGGGTAGGAATTTGTTGATCTTTAGGTTGCTTTCCAACCCAAATAACTTCATACTCTGTGATTCTAGGCTTGTCCTGATGCAACTAGAATAAAATGGATAAAGCATAGAGAAATGGAGAAACTGAGGCACAGACACTTCAGATGACATCTCTGAGAATTAGAGTGAGTTTCCTACAAAAGTCAAGCTTTCCTCCTGCAGACCCCACTGTACCTGACATTCAAGGCAAGATCTTTCATATTCTAGTAATACATAAGAGGGCAACTAGTTAAAAACAAACCAAAGTGCAGTTGTCAATCTTGCTGAGGAGTCTGAATCAGGACTGTTTTTTCTTACTCGTCTTTTTCTCTTGGCTGCTGTCCTAGGACAAGCCCTGAAATTTGTTTTAGTTCAGAATAAAACATCTTATTTGCCAGTATTCTTCCTTTTGAGTGCATTGCCTTTCTTGGCTATTTGATTTCATTCCTCTGAAACTTTCAGCTGTGCAGCTGGGAGAAACAACGGGTATTGTTTTATATTTACACTGAGTGTTAAAAGCTGGAACATGAAAAACAACAGCAGCTGCTGGAAGGGCTCAGACCATCAGCTCCCTCTGCTGACCTGCAGTGGGGAGGAGCAGTGCAGACAAATTTGGGGATTTCAGGACAAGTGAGGACTGAAAGGACATAGAGCAATATTACTCCAGCAGCACAAAGGTAGGGACTCAGGGATGACTCTCCACAGCCCTTGCTAATTCAAGAACTAGATGACACCAAGAGAAATTACAGAGAGTCATGTTCAAGAAAGAAAGAGGTGGTTGTTAACACACTGTGTTATAAACCTGTAGAGTGCCTTGCTGCAGGAGGATGTGGATATGCAAAATTTGTGTATGCTCCCAAAGAGACTGGAAAAGTCTGGGAAAAAGTTTGTTGATGACTATGAAATGCAAAGATCCGTTTTCTTACCTGGGAAATTCCCAGCCCACAAGCTGCTGAACATTGGGAAGTGTTTAAAAGAAATATTGTTACGTATTTGTCCTAAGCCTATGTTCTTTCTTGGGTGTGCACTGTTGGAGGCAGGATGCTGACTCACACAAGTTGTTCTCCTGCTGGTCCCAGGGGATGGCTGAAGGGTCCAGGAGAGATAATGTATGTACAGCTTGGTGTACTGGAGCCAGGGAACAAAAACATTTAGGATGGAGTCAAAGAAATCCTTATTTTAGTGGGAAAATGGATGTAGTTATGTTCTGTTGTTGTCTCAGCCTCCACGCTGAAGGAACTGGCAATGTGGAGACACCTACAGCAAATGGAGACATTGAAATAGCTCTGAGCATACAGACCTCAAGTTCAGCATGGTGACTCAGGGTTTTCTTCTGAATCCTTATTTTTGAGCTAGTATAAACAGGCTGGCATGACTGACATTCAAATGTAGCCTTGTAAGATGAAGAAACTCGTATCAAACAGGATGATCACGATTTGCATGGGGTTTCCACCATCACTGGTGAAGCCACTGCAAAGACTAGGTGGGAAATGGTGCATAAATAGTAGGAAGTCCAAAATATAATGAATGTTTCTGAAAATCAAGAGGTTGCACTAATACAGCATGACATTGAGCTGGAGAATGGTAACTGTTTTAAGGTGTCTTCTCAGAGTTTTGAGGGGAGATGCTACTCTGGCACCCTTGGGAGCTGAAACCTTTGTTTTTCTCAGACCTCACAGGAAAGATGGCACAATTGCCTAACACTGTCTCCAAAATTTGTGGAATCATTTAAGCAAACACAAGGCAAATACAGCATTTATGTTTCCTGAGGCACAGATCTGTACCTGTTTTGTCAATGTAATTGACTCCTATGGAGCAGTTGTGGATAGGATTCAGTTACGGAAACACTCCTCATTTCAAGTCGATCCTGTGTCTTATCTAAAGAGCCTCATGTAGATGACTTAGATATCCTTGAATACCTTTCTAGGTGTCTCCTTTCAGGCAAGTAAATCCACGCCAAGCTGAGTATCTACTTGAAGCTGGGCTGGGTCAAGTCCCAGGGCTGTTGACGATAACTTCAGTGCCTATAGTGGAAATTCAGACACCAAATTTACATGGGAGCACCAAAACATGAGTGTCCTCACCTGGAGGGAGTCTCAACCTGCACTGCCTCCTAGGTGCCAATCATGCAAACCATTTCGTCCTGCTTCCATTCCTCTCAGGCAAACTTGAGAGGAGACAACAAACATTTGTTTTGTTACAGGATAATGCCCCCATCGTCCATGTGTAAACCCTTGGCCTCACAAATGAGGGATGACAAGGAAGGATTTGCATTGAGGATTTTCTGTCCACTGACGAAAATTATGGTACTTGTGACAATATGGGCCAGCAATTAGGTCTCTGTGGTCTTTCCAGGCTCTGTTCCATTTTCCAAAGACCCCTCTGTCCACCAGGACTAGAGCTTGCTTTGGTCTCAGAGCTGACAAGGTAACTGTTCTAGGAAGAATTTGACATTTTTGTCATGGTTGGCCCCAGCATTCCTTTGTTTATTTATGGTGACATCAACAGTGACGATGGCTTACAGAAAGTTGTGCAGCTCTGGAACTACATTTTATTTTTTCCTTTGAAGAGCTCTCAGGAAAAAATGTTACATTGATGGATACTTGATGTATAAGAATTTTGTTTATACAAGAGCTGGAGACGAATGCCTGAAAAACCCATGCCTTAATCCTTCTCGTTATGGCCACAGCTCTGTAAGATGAGAGTTCATGTCACACCTGCCTCCTTCTTTCATCTTATAAAATATTTATTCTTCCTTCCCCCATAAAGGTTGTCAACACTTCTCTCTCTTAAAAAAAAAGAGGAAGAGAAAAGAAAAAGAAATTGGCATATCTCCAAGAGAATAGTTGTATCTCCAATAGAAAAGTTGAATTACTGAGTCTATCATGTTCTGATTTTCTCTGCAGAATTTCAGAAGGGAGGTGTTGTGAATAGATGAAACGAGAAGTCATTTCTGCTCCACCAGACAAACTGCCCAACTCATGAACTAGACAAATAAAGAAAAATTACCCTTATGGTGGGAGTATAGTCCAGACTCTCCCATACCTTGGAGCATTGCATGGCACTGACATGCCAGCAAATCCAGTTGGCTTGATAAAGCTCCAAGCAAAATGGACTGTAGTGCATGCTTGTCTGGTTCCTGCCATGTTTATCTGCTGCTTAATGTGGGGGCTCCTGGGCAGCCTGGGCTTTCTGTGGACCTTCAGGATGCTTCACAGGTGAAATGCCCAGAGCTGGAGATTCCAGGATGGTTGCCTGGCAATCCGCCCTGGAACATGGCCTCTCTTCCCTTTCCTGGGAAAAAATGAATCCTGAAGAAAACTGTATTTTGAAACAGCACCCCAAAGACCCTTTCAAGTACTAACACCTTCATCTGCACATTGTCAGCAGCATGGGGTGATGAGGACAGCCTCTGAAGTCAACAGGGAATGAGCAACTACTGGATGACGATGCTGTGTGGCAATGCTGGGAGGCTCCCAGCCCCACACCTGATTTCCCTTATCTGACTCCTTGGTCTGGCATGATGGATTAGCAAAATCCACTTGTCTCCTGAGCACTATCTAATGTGGGCCATGTCAGCCTGTGGGGCCTTCTCTCTGGGCAGAGCAGGGTTCTGATGCTCAGCAGCTCCTTGATGTTCATCCACCCTGCTGTGAGCCTGCCCTGACCACCCACGCACAGGATGATGGCTCGTGGTGACGGGGAGGAGGTTGGCTCACACAAGGCCTCTGCAGATAGAAAGCTGATGTGCAGGTACATTTATGGCAACAGTGAATTTACTGCCTTTCTTTGCCTTTTTTTTTCCCCAAGGCCATTTTCTGCTGCCACTGAAACCACTGGATGTTTTGCTGTTGGCTGAGATAGGAACATCTTCCTTTGTAGAGGAGTAGCTTTCATTTATGGCTAGAGGTACAGAAGCGCAAACCTGCCACGCACAGAGCAGCCTTAATTCCTTCTACCTTTGCTGTCTCTGTTCTTCTGAGGGCTCAGATAAACAGGTCTCAGTTTCTGCCCCTTGGAACCAGTCATTTTGGTAAGGGCAAAGCATTGCATAGTCTGAACAGAAGACTTGACTGCTGTGGACAGAAGGTTTATGCCTTGGCTTGGGCAGATCAGGCAATCACTGTGCACTTCCTGGGATAGCTTTCCTGGGACTGTTGAGAAATCTATGCTGGTGAGAGCTTCCTGCAGCCAGATCTTTGGAGAGGTATAGCACGGTCTTCTCCACCACTGGCAGTAGGTTCAGTCCTCCCTGAGCTCACTGCCTGCCTGGTGATCTGCTGGTCAGCCTGTCATCCAGCTCAGTGTGGGCAAAATCCTGGGAGAAGGAGAATGCAGCTGCCTTTTCCTTATGTGGAGTCATTTGCCAGAGCAGCTCCAGCCTTCCCCAGAAATGCATTTCACATTATCACTGATAATTTATCCGATTATTAGAGATTAACAGTGTTGCTGAAGGACTGTCAACTTCCAAATCTCAGTCAGGCTGGATGGAAGCTCAGTCCAGCTGTCAAGCATTCAGACCATGTGGATATGGGAAGAAAATGCCTTGTTTTTCCACAAGGGAGGACTCAGCACCTTCCAGACACAGGCCTTGGGTGGAAGGGTAAGGACAATGAATATAAGCACAGCAGGGCATAGAAGACATTCTCTTTGTTGCCTTTTTTTCAGATGCATGGTGTGGCTCTGTCCAAGATAGACACAGATCAGTCCATATAGAAAAAGGCAGAGAGAGACAGGAATGCCACATAATCACAGAACAGTTTGGGTTGGCAGGGACCTTAAAAATCCCCCTGCTCATCCCCAGGTGCTTACCATCTGTCAAGGCACCAATATCTACGAAGATATTTTCTTCATTTACCTCAGTCATCTTCTGATCTTCACATCTGATCTTGTTGCTCAGGGGCTTTTTGAGGCAGCCTCACACTGGATCCATCCCTCACCTTCACCATGGACAGTGATTCTTTGAAGGATGGACAGGAAATGGCAAATGAAAACCAGGGAATGAATGAGAAGGAGAAAATCACCCATTTGTACACCAAAATACCCCTTTATATCTTGTTCTGGGGTGTCAAGGGACAGTTTTCTGGTCTGAAGTTGGGCTGGATGGAGGTTTCATTATTGAATCATGGAGGAGTGTTATGGAACAGATGTGCTGTCCAGGATTCAGGACCCTCTGTGGGTGAGAAAAGGCCTGGAAAACTCTCTAGCCACTCTTGCTGCAGAAATTATGAGTGTGTGCTGTTTAATGTAACTTGGAAGCTCTTATTGTTATCAGATGCCATCTATTTTTTCATCAGCATTTTTCCACCCTTGATTCCTGGGCCTCTGGCCAGTGGGGCATTGAAGGAGAAGAAGTCCTCCATCAAGAACTGAGAGGCAGGCTTGGAGATGACAAATTCTTGGAGCTGCCAGGCACAGGACACAGCAGGTTGACATCAACATTGCTGCTGATCTTGTTAGTGGGGCCAGTATATAGGGAAGAACTTTGGATGTGCTGGAAGGCCACCTTGTGCCCACAGATGGGCATGTGAAAAAAAGGCCATTTTCTGTAACTTCATATGATTTTTAGCCTATTTAAAGTTCCAGTTTTCCCATGTTTGAAAGCTGAGTTAAAATAATTTTCAGGTTCTTGGAAACTTTGGATGGGGGAGGTTGAACCACATAATCCCACCAGTGGTTCCTTCCAAACTCACCCATTCTGTGACTGAATTGATAACTTCCATTAGATGGACTGAGATGTCTGTCCCAGGGCATTTTTGAAGGCCAAAATTATTGCAGAAAAATTGGAAACTTCATGTGTAAATTACCAGTTGGACAGAAAATGGTGGATTTCATGCAAATAAATAGTTTATCACAAAAAAAATTTGAATAGTCATAAAATGTTGTCAAATGCTTTCTCCAGATCGGAAGGCACATATGAAAAAAATGAAATGAAGGCTGGGAGCATAATTCAGTTAAATAACACATGCCAGGAATTTAGCCTCCTTTTCTCATTTTGATTTGTCCTCTAGGGGATGAAGGTTTTCTTGATTGTACATATTATAGGACATTATTCTTCATCTTGTGGTGGTAAACATTTCTCAGTTAGTGACAGTTTCATGTCTGGTTAACTTTTTGCAGGATACACAGATTAAACAGCAGAATTTTTGATCTTTGTTGAGATTAATGACATTTAGGATGAGGCTGGACCACAAAAATTAATCCCCTTGATTTATTTTTGAATATTCGCTTAATGTTTGCTTTATATACCAGTTTTCATGTCAGAAAACCCATCCACTGGCATTCTCACTATAAACTCATCAAAGGGGAGACACACGAGAGGCAGATTCACTTCTTCCTTTGCACAGATATTTGCAAAATAAGGTTGTGGGGTTGGTTTCTTTGGTTTTGGGGTTTTTTTTTTGGTTGTTGTTGGTTGGTTGGTTTGGATTTTTTCTGACATCTTTGCCTATCTCTCTAGAATTGGCACCCTTGATTTAACCAAGTCAGCCCACATTTCTGAGTCAGACAGCTGGGAAAAACATAGAAGTGAAAGCAATTAACATATTGCTGGAAACATCACATTGTTAAATGCCAAGAGGTTCTGACTGAAAGGACTGAGAAAGAGGCAAATGCCAGTAATTGGCCCCGATGCAAATCTATTTATAGCAAAGCTATATAAGCAGGGTGAAGTCTGGTCTTCTGGGTTCACCTCTCAGGATCAGGCCTTGAGTCTCGTGGGATTTCATTTCTCAGAGAACCACAGGGATGGCAGATGGGAAAGACTTGTTAGGTCATCCTGTCCACATGCCCTGGCAGGAGTGGGACGAGATTGTCTCTTCACTTCGTTCTCAAGTGCCTCATCCAGATTTAAACTACTCCAGCAAGAAGACTGTCATTGCCAGAGAATTCCACTGCCTACAAGTCCTTCTGCAAAACCACTTTTTTAAGGCTCTTGACATCCGTTTTGTTAATTTTGTCCAAATTGCATCACGAAAGAGAAAAGTGAGAGTATCGACTGTGACCTCAGGCAGCTCAATCTATATGATGACTTAAAGTAGAATTAGAGCAGACATCAGAGTGGACTTGCTACAGTTAGAGTTAATATTTTTGGCTACCCTACCTCTGTGTTTCTTTATATTAAAGTGGTTGGATTTCTTTAAATTTAAACTTAAAGTAATTTCCCAGTCTTTGCAATGCTTTTTTTTTCTTTTTGGCAGCTGCACTCTGTAACTTGCTTACCTGAAAGTTGTTGATAAGTTTTCAACCTTGACTTCATCTGAGTTTAAGTTATTTTTAATCTGTGGTTTTATCTCCTGTTTCCAGGCTGTCTGAAATAACCACTTTTATTAGCTATGTGGTTATATTATGCATGCATGGCCCTTGGTTGTGTAGGAGAGGTTGCACACATATCCGTGTAAAATCAAGGACAGGCACATAAAAGCCCTACTGTAGCAACTGGAAATACTTTTTAAAAAATTTTTTTATTTGTTTGGTTTTTGTTTTTTTGGGGTTTTTTTTGTGCTAAAGAGTCATGGGAAAATTCCAATTCAGCAAACACAAAATCCTTCATTTGAAAAAAAACCTGGGTTAAAAGTGATTTTATTGAGCCCAAGGTTAGGCTTCAATGGAAGCTGGCCAGGATTATGGGCTACAAACTTTGGAACCTGCCAGTTTTGGAGCCCCGGGTGAGTTTGCAGAGGGATTAAACCCAGGAGCAGGGGAACGTAGGCACTGCCCGTGGCACTGCTGCGCAGTTGGTATCAATTTCTGATGTGGAACTGATAAAATGCCAACTCTGGTGGGTGTGCTCCATGGCTGGAAACTTTCCAGTTTGTAGGAAACTAAAAATGAGGCATTTACTGATATGAATCCAATTTGGACAGGAAATTTTTTTCCTGTCAACTTGGGAACTGTACTCTCCTGCCAATTACAGTCACAATTGTGTCATTTTGCCTGTGAAATTGAGTCTCATGAATGCAAATGAAAAAACCTGTGCAGCTTTATTATCTTTGTTTAGTTTGTAATACAAATGAAATTCATATCTCTGGAGATGAACTGCTTAATTTTCCAGGTGTTTAGAGCTGCTGTACCACATTCCCTTCCATGCTTGTGAAAAAAGCCCTGAGAAATTATTTTTTCAGCATTGTTTTCAAAAGAAAATTATTAGACTCTAAATCAAATTTTTCTTTCCCTGCAAGGAATTGAATTCTATGCCAAAGCCATCCCTCGTTTATAGTAACCCTTGTTATATGGCAGATATGCAAACATTTAAAGGAGAAACTTCCATCTTTATAGGAAAGCATTTTTATCAGAAATCATTAACTTATGAAAAGACTCAGCTACCATACACATGGGATGGTCTTTTCAGATACTAATAAGAGAAAAATGTAAATGATGGACTCATCTTTAATACTTGGAGGCCTATTGTAAAGTGAAATTAATTTTGCTCTCTCTTTTGTTAGTGCAGCAGTGCTTGGTTTGTTTTTCAGCGTTGGCTTTTATTCCAGCAGAAAACGGCAATCTGCTGAAAGAGAAGGGCATGGGCTGTGCTGATTTGACATTGGTTGATATTTAGGAAGAAGGAAGAAAACCACCCACAGAAATTATTTTCCTGAGAGAGGCTCCTGGGAGCTTCCTTTGTGAATAGAGAAGGCCAATGGAGATAGAGGATCTCAATTTGTAAACCACTGAGAAGCTGGGTCTGCCTCTGTGAATATCCCATTTTAAAACCCGGGCAGTTCCAAAAGTCCTTTTTGGCTTCCGGCTCCAGAAGGCATCGGGAGCTCTGTGGGGCCGGCCCTGCTCGGCCGCTGCCCGCGGGGCCTGGGCTCTGGGCCNTGCCCGCGGGGCCTGGGCTCGGGGCCGGGCCGGGCCCCAGCGGCTCCCGGGCGGGGATGGGAGCCCAGGGGGCCCCGGCTGGAGCTGGGCCAGGTCAGAGCTGCTGAGATCTCGGTAACACCAGGCCCTGCCTCCGGCCCCTTCGGCCCGAGCCGGGAATCCCTCCGGGCTCCGGGCTGAGCCGGGCCCCTCCACTGTGGCCTTTTCCAGCGGCTGCTGACAGGGAGAGAGAGAGAGAGAGAGAGGAGCCCAGCACGGCTGAAATCCATCACCGTGACTGCTTCAGCCACTGCCCAACAATACCTGCCGCCTGGGTGAAATGTTAACCCTGCCAGTGCACAGATGAGACATGCAGAGCATGATTCTTCCCTTGGGTGAGAGAAAAGCACACAGTGACATGTGGAAAGGCAACATGAAGACACCAGAGTCAGTAAGAAGGAGTTAAGTTTCAGATGGAAGGAGAATGAGGAGATGCCCTAGTATTGAGGCTGAAAGTTCTTTTGGTAACGCCATGGAGAAGGGCTATAGTAAACTACAGTATTTCCTTTAATTTATGAGAGAAAACAAAGTATGGGGGGGATGGAGTGTTCAAACCGTAGACCTGAGCAGAGGCAGCTATAATTAATCAAAGCAGATGTTGAAGAAGCAGTGACACCATGAGAAGCTTGAACAGAGAGAGAGACAGAGATAAGAGAGAAGAAGACCCTGTTCCTCAGGAAGAAAAAGACCTCTGTTCCTGGAGATTAAGATAATTGCAGAAATAAATGAAGAGAGCCTTTCCCTTTGAACAGCTCATCCTTAAAATTAACACCCCACAAGCTGACATGGCCCATTCACTCAGCTGTGAGGAGGCTGTGAAAATGGGAGGAATTTGACAATAGCACTATTTTCTAAACTAGGCACCTGCTGTTTGTGAAAAGACCATGAGAAGACTGTGTTCTTGTGGAGAAGCCTCCATGGTGTGACAAGAGAAAACTCCTTGCCCTAAAGGATTGAGGAAAGGCTATTGTAAAAGTGATAACTGATTTAAAATCCCAGGTTTTGTTTCTATGTCATCATTTGGGAAAGGAGAGAAGGTGGGCCAGGGGAGGGAAAGTGTTCTGAAAGTTTCATTCTGATTTTTTTTTCTATGCCTTTAGTTTTTTTAATAAAGCTTTCTTTATAGTCTTCACGTTTTGAGCCTGTTTTGCCCTCCTTCTAAACCACATCTCACAGCAAGAAATGATTAAGTGCACTGGTGAGCCTAACCAGCTATAAACCCACCATGTGGGGTACAAGAACAAGGGGTAAACTGAAGGAGGGCAGGTTAAGATTAGATATTAGCGAAACATTCTTTACTGTGAGGGTGGTGAGGCCATGGCACGCATTGCCCAGAGAAAGCTGTGGCTGCCCCATCCCAGGAAGTGTCCAAGGCCAGGTTGGACACTTGGAACAACCTAGGATAGTGGAAGGTGTCCCTTCCCATGGGATTTCAAAACTGGCTGATTTTTAAGGTCCTATCCAACCCAAACCATTAAGGATTCTACAAAACTGTGAAGCTCTTGTGAGCTGCCATGAGAAGTGTAGTCAACACTGCCTTGGAAAGGAAAGGGAATGAGGTAAAACTGCAGCCCACAGATTTGTGCTGTGGAGAAGAAAAATTCCTGCTTCTGCCCTCTCCTGTCTGAGAACCAGACAAGGAAGGTCTTTTTTGCAAAGATTAAAAGGAAGATGATTTAGGGAATACAAACAGCACAAGGAGCAGAAGGTGGAGGTACAGAAAGGTGCAGGCTGAGAGGTGTCTCAGAGTTTCTAAAAACAGGACTGGGTATCAGTGGGTGGGAAGCTAGGAGAACAACTTTGGAGAACAAGCAGAGAGATGGAACTTCCCTGATCATAGAGGCCAGCAGAGAGCAGGTCTGCTGGTCACAGCAGCAGGAACTGCTGTGAAGGACAAGTTTGCTCCATGTTTGTTTTGCAGACAAAGTCTCTGGCGGCCACACTGACTCCTGGTCCCATTAGGAATAGTCCTACAAAGCTCTACACTTTGAGCCATGCTTGGGCAAGAAGGACAGCAGATCCAATGCCAACTCATCTGCACAGGCCACTGATGCCTGCAACACTAAATTCTTCTGAGTCAAAGAATTTCCTACTACCCTGAGCTCTGTGGGAATGACCAGGGCATGGCTGAACGCTCCTGACATCCTAGACAAGGTGGCTGTATGCTGGTTGTCTGGTGGGAAAGCCTGGCTTTAACTCCTGATTTTTGCATTAGGAAATCATGTAGGAGAGTACTGGCTATGCCAGTGGTTTTACTGTCTATAAAAAATGACATTCCAGTGTGGTCCCAGGAGTGTTTCCCTGCTGACATAGAAATAGGGACTGTTGGGATTGGGTTAAGAACAGAAGCAGAAAAACTATGCTTGGCTGGGCTCTTGTGGATTTTATTAAGATCTTGCTCTAACAGAGTCCCTTTCTAGTTACTCAAGGGTGGTAGAAAACCAGCATTAGTTACATCAGGTGTGCAATTAGGGATTATTCTGCTTTCTTAGCTGCAAAGCTCATGGGGTCCAATCAAGGAGAGCCAGCAGCCTTCACTGGTTCTGGAGCTTTTCCCATTCCTAATGAGACACTGCTGGTATGTGGCTGTCAGGCAAGGTGCAGGGGTGTGGAAATGCATGAGTTTTCCTCTGGAATTAACTTCATGCATGATGCCTTTTAAATCAGTCACTAAGGATGGCCCTGGGAGAGGGGCTGGTGGGTCCCATGGTTGGATGGGAGCAGGACAAAGCTCAGCTCTGATGGCAACAGGGTCTCACTGGGAAGTTACAGAAGCATCTGTGTGCTTCCAGCTCAGGCTGGTGTGCATTGTGAGAGGCTGACTTATGAACACTCAGGTCAGATGAAGATCCCAAAGGAGGTTATAATTTCAATTAAATAATGAGTTACAATGCACTGGGCTCTTCACTCTGCAAATTATTATTAGCAACTGCTTTTCCTGGCAGGTTATTCTGGTAGGTTCCCCCCAGAGAACAGGCCAGCTCACAAAACCTGGATCTTCTTGTTATTTTTATCCAGGAGCAGCTGACAGTAAAAGCGACAAAAGAATTGATGGGGGAAGTGGTCCAGAGCGTGAAAAATCCGGTTTTAAAAGCTAGAGTGTTTGCAATAAAATATCTATACATAAAGGGAAAGGAGGGAGGGGGGAATAGAAGCAGGGCTGGAAAGAAAGCAGAGCAACAAGTTGGGAAGACAGAGGAACAAAGTGTAAATGCAGCTGTCAGGGCTATAATATTCATTGGCACCTTGGTCTCCTTTTCTTCAAGGGGCCTCATGGCCATGCCAGTGTCTAGGATGGGACGGTGGTTGAACCCACAGGGATGATAGGATGCTATGGGGTGAAAGAATGGGCTTGGGGCCTTCCAGGGTCATAGGCAGAGCCAGCAAACCCCTCTGCTGCTGTCTATCTGCTACAAAGGGCCTTTCCTCTGATGATAAGCAAGATTGCTGCAGGGATTTGGGATTGGGAAGATGGTCTGGGCTGCAGAGCAGGGCAGCAAACTGTGCTGCAAGGTCAGCAAAAGAAAATCAGGAAGAAAAAGCTGAGTTACTTAAGTGGATAAAACAAGAATATTATTAAACTGGCCCAGCTTTTTGAGATTACTTTGAGCCCTTTGCAGGGTGTAAGGCTCAGGAGAAGCTGCTGTTTTTTCCAGTTTTGTTTGGGGGCAAGGAGGGGATCAAGAGCTGGGAGCAAAAGGAGCAGAAGAGATACTATCCCAAAGGGAGGTGAAATGCTTTTTCACATACATCAGAGAGCAAACTGGGTGGCATTAGACAACCACCTCCTGGTGAGGTTTATTTTGGTGCAATTCCTTGGAAATTGTTGCTGAAAACAAAACTGAGTGTGAGGACACCTGAGATCTCTCTCTAGGCTCGACCCAGTGTCTTACTCTTCTATTTCAGAGATGGGAGGGGGCTCCAAAGCATGCCTAGGAAAGGAAGTGCTCTCAGAGGGCACAGTGGTGCTGTCTTGAGATACCAAAATGGGAGTGAGAGCTTCCATAATCACACAGCATTGGATGTTAGAGCTGGCACTAGGGAAAATGATAGTGATTCCTGATATCAAGCATAGGATTTTCAGTGTTTTGATTTGTGCTCCTGGCCTGTGCTGGACTGGAGATCCATCCTGTGGGGACAGGGGAGAGAAGACTAAGAACACCAGAGAAGACTCTGAGGTGTATCAGCCAGAAAAATGTAAAGAAAGGAAGGAAACTAATTTTTTTTCCTTTGGCAATCCCTTCTGAACTGCAGGATGTTTAACTCTGAAATATGTCTCTGTTACACTCACATGGAGTAGCCTTGGCTGGGTGATGGGAGCATGTGGGGGACAGGAGCTGTCTGTGGCATTTCTGTCAGCATTTAGGCTCTGCAGGCTGGTGCAAGTGGCCAGGGGGGTGGGATTCCTTAGTCTGGAGGCAGAAGGAAAGCTGAAATGCAGCACAGTAAGGATCATGCCTCTGATGTTTCCCACTTTGCCTCATGTAGCTGTGGTGCTTTAGGGCACCCTCCTGCAGCCATTACCCCGTGGTGTGGATGGGCCAGCTCAGGTTCAGCCTTCCCCATGCACCCAGGTGATGCCCAGCATCACCTCCAGACAGGCAAGACACCCAGAAGACCTCCTAGACACCAGACTCCTGGCAAAAACAAGTGTGATGAGTTCTGGGCATGCACCAGGCCTTGGTGCACCTCTGAGCCTGCCCCTGGGCCACATTTCTGCTCTGGGTGAGGCTGCTCCATGCCCTGTACCCCACTGACTCACACAGGGAAAGCCCCTGGCTCAGAGGTGGATGTTGCCTCTGATCCCAAATAGCTTGGCATATGGTGCCAGCTCTGTGAGGGATCTATGCTAATCAAACCAGTAGAGAAAGGTCTGAAATCTCCTGTTTTCCGTGGGCTGCCACCATCCCAGGCCAAGTCTGTGTCAACCAGCAGGAACCACAAAACTCGCCAGACAAATTGTTGTTGTTTCTCCTTAGTTGCCTCCAGAAACTGAGTCAGCTGGCATAAATCCTTCAGAGCAGAGAAGATCTCCTCTCTACACAGCATTTTCAGCTGCTGGGCTGCTGACTGGGAATTGCTTTAGTGAAATAGGGTATCACAAGGAGTGGGAAATGAGGAAGGCAAAGTTCTGGAGTGTTATGTCAGTATCTGACACTAATCTGTGACAGAGCCATCTGTCTTTGGAGTACCTGGGACCAGTTCATATTATAGATATTAGAAAAGTTTATTTAGGGAATGATGGGGAAAAAAACCTCAAGATATTTTAAGCTGGTGGCAAATCCTGTGAGAAGAGATAAAGCTGTCCTGTGGGGAGGGTTGGGGGCTGCCAAGCAGGTACCCACTCTGTGCTTAGTCATATCCTTCTGCTGGCAAGAGAGGGCTTCTGCCTGTATTTCTGAAGATTGGCTTTTCTTATCATGGTTAGTTTAGAGGACTTGATTTATATCTTCCTCCAGCCTCTCAAAAGTCCAAATGGCTGGTGGAACTCAAGAGGTGCATATTGCTCATTGCTAAGTGAAGTCCACACTGTATCAAAATCCTCTCAAACCAACTCTAAGCTGCTCTTGGGGCACTTTTCCAAAGAAATCCTTCCCTCTCTGCTGAAGGGAGAGAAAAAGGCTTTAGATCAAATGAGGAGAGAGAAAGATGCATGGCTTGGCACTGGAAAGAGGCTCCTTGGCTTGCTCCCCTGCATTTGGATGGTGCTGAAATGCCTGAACTCTGTAAGACACCTGCATGGGCTGTGTGGGCACAGCACTTCAGTCAGGGTCCTGTGATCATCCAAAAATTGAAGTGACACAAGGAAAACTCCAGCAAGTCTCATGAGCTTTGTCAGGACCCTTTGCAATGCTCTGGGCTGGAAATTGATGTCCTTGCAGTCAGGAAAAGACAAAATTAACCAGATCCCTGGGAAAGGAAAATCTCCAGAGCCTTGTGGAAAACCAGGAACACAAACTGATTTACAGCAGTTGAAAACCTGTTCTCCATATCCTATTAAATAAAGAATGATGTCCTTGATCCTCAGTCTTTACTTGTCACCCTGATCAATAAATAACTGCTAAACTCTGCCAGTGCACCTCGGTCTGCTGCCCCTTCAGTGGATCTGAAGCACAAACGGCCAGATCAAGGCAGAGCCTGCCTTTGTTTTTCAGTAGTTTAAGGATTTCTTGATGCAGAAGTCACAGCCAGATCACTGTGGTAAGTTATCCTAACAAAATCCTTCCCAATTTTTAATAAATCCTCTGTCAAGTCATGCATAATGTTGGCCTTCACAACCTCCTTTGGTAATGAGTCCCACAAATTAGTTACATACACTGTGTGGAAGGAAAGCCCTTTCCATTTGCTGGTGTCAGACCCTTTGCCTGCCTGACCCTGGATAGTGATTGGGTTCTAGCATGATTAGCAGTCAGGAAACCTTTTTCTTTTGGGCCATATTTTTCCCTAACTGGTTCCCAGTTTAAGGAATTCCACCTCAGAAAGCACAAAGCACACAGGGATTTATTTCCAAAAATCTGTAAACTTCATTCATGATAAAGTCTAGCTTTGGCTGCCATCTGAGATAAGTTAGGTTGAATGGGAGAAACTGAAAAATAGTGTCCTAGAAATCAAGAAATTTATGTGGAGTGTTCACAGGAGAATGATGTTTTAATCACTGAAGTTTTGAAGTCTATGAGTAATTTGTGTTTATTTTAGCCTATCTTTATCCAATGAATAAATAACACTGGGAGAAAGGAAGTCTTTATTAAAGATTCAGCCTGTTTTCCTTGTTCAATTGAAGAATTTAGATTGCAATAAATATGCCTTTGAATCCAGAAAAGGCTTTTCAGCAGAACAAAGGCAGGCCAACACTAACGTTCTTAATCAAGGAAAGACAGATATATTAAAGCAAATCAAAAGCATCAATCCAAAGCCTTCCATGCCTTGTTTCTACATCAGAAAGATTTCTGGGTATAACCTGAAAGCCCAAACATCTTGATAATGAGACACAAGTCTGCCATGAGTATGTTTTTTGGGTAAATATTAGCAAATATGTCTAGATCTGACTAGAATGTTCTCTGATAATTTTTTTTCCCATAAAAAGTGCTGATATAATTGAAGCTGAAACTTTCCATGGAAACATACCCATTTCAATGAAACCTCTGTTGAGAAAAAATTCTAAAGTCGTGATCTGAATTTGGGGATAAAACCAGAGAGGCAGGGAGCTTGTGTGCCATTTTTTCTGAGCCTGGAGGATGTGGAAGTCCCACAGCTTGGGGATAACAGTCGTTGAAATCCCTGCTGCTGTGAATATCAGCTTTTAGAAAGAGTAGCAACACAGACCTGACAATAGAGATTCTTTGCAGTGATGATTAACCATATACTGGGCTCTGTTATCTTGACTGGGCAAGGCTCTGAGTCCAGCTTTGGGAAAGGTTGGTAGCCTTCCAGACCATGGGATTCTGGAATAACAGGGGTAAATACAATTTCATTGGTGGCAGTGGTTGGAAGTTGGGTAGCGGGGTTGGATGAGGGTGGAACAGAGGTGGGAACTCTGGTAGGAGACCTGTCTGTGGGCTGGATGAGCCAAAGTAACTGCAGCTACCCCATTCCCTCTGATTTTCTGGGGATAAAAATGATGATTTAACAGTTTTTCTCAGTCAGAAGTTCCAGGAATAAGGAGATCATGGTATAACTCACTCCATAGAGTAGAGGGGAGAGACAACTCTGCAGTATCTACGTCCCAGCTGCCTTCATCCAGCTGTCTGTTCATCCTTCATCTCTCTTCCCTGAGCTCTTCCCGTGTTCAGATGTTGCTTATCCTGTCATGCAGGGGATTGACGCCACCTGCAAACACATCTGCCTGACTGAAGAGATCAGCCAGGTCATGACTGTATTCCTTGAGAACTTCCAGAAGAGAAAGGTGGATGAATTCCCAGTGAGCTCTGTCACCAATTTATGTAGCTTGGATCCATAGCTGCTAAACAATGACTGATCAGGGTTTGTTTGACAGCTGTGGTCTAAACCTTTGCACATGTTAATGTTAGGACATATTTTGGTTCTGAAGCAGAATTCCCCTGGGATCAGGCTGTGCTTGCAGGGACAAGTGGGGGATGGAAATTTTTACTGGCTGTGACCCGGGCTTTTTAAACCATGGCAGTGTAGAGCAGATAGTTATTACTGCAGCAGGAATGGCAAATGTCATGTCCTAGTGAGGCCAGACTGGTTTCCTCAATCCTGCCACCTTCTCCGTGCTTCCCCTCAGAGCCTTCCTTCACCTGTGCACAGGAGGGAGACCAGGCTCCCATCTGAACAGGTAAATCACATTCACAGTCTTGTTCAAGTAGAAATAATTTGTAAAAAATGCTGGACAGAGATGGGCCAGGTGGGGAAGTTGCATCTTTTAAACCAACTTTCAGCCTGTGCATCCCCAGTGTGATAATGGGGCCAATCCCCTTTCACTGGCTTCTGCTTTTTAGACCAGCATGTCAGAGGTCTGTGCAGAAACAGCTCAGTTTTCCCAGAGAATGTCTTGACAGTTCTGTTTTGTGTCCAGCTCTGCTCATCACACTGTTTTGTGCCCATGCAGGTGTTTCTGTGTGCAGCCCACAGCCCTCCTCGTGCTGAAACCCAAACCAAGCCAAAGTATTGGCAGGAGATGTGTCACAGAGCTCATGGCATGAGCTCTGCTTCTCACCCTTTGGGTTGCAGGGCTGTGATCCCACCTGGACAGAGATAAGATGGCACATGCTGGATCTGTCCTGTCACCCTGGCAGCACTTCTCATTCAAGAGCAAGCTTTGTAAATCCAATTGCTCTTTACTGAGCAGCTCCCTGGGATTCTGGGAACATTAGGAGCATACATCAGGGTGGTGAAAATGCTGGCATGGCTGCAATTTGCCTCTGACAATGGGCCCTTGGGAACTGCTGGAGGGGAGCCCCAAAAAACTCAGAGACTACAAAATCTGCCTAACATCACTGCAAAGTCAATTCTGCAGCATGTGGGGGGGTCAGTGAGCAGAGATGTGCATTTATCAGAGTTCTCTGCAAGCTGCTCTTAACCCTCTGAGGTGGGAATACCTTCATGTCTACTTGAGGTCAGGGTGGTCATGGCCTGACAGGAACTCAAGGAGAATTTGGACAACACTCTCAGGCACATGGTGGAGTTCATTCTTGAATCCCATGGAAGACCAGGAGCTGGACTGGATGATCCTTGTGTGTCCCTTCCAGCTCAGGATATTCTATGATTCTAATTCTGTTGGGCCAGTGGACAGGACTTTGATGACTCGTGGACAGTTTCTTGATGGCTCGTGCTGCTCAGCCCTGACCTTGCTCTTGACAGCTTCCCTCCCCCTCTGCTCTGACCCCTTATATCCAGCCATGCTTTAATCCCTGTCAGTGTTTCCTTGTCTTGAACACAGTGAAGGCTGTTTTTTCTCCTGCCTGTCTGTTCCTCACAGGATAATGGCAAGATACAGCAGAGAATTCCTATGAGGACATACCTTGGCAGGAAACATTGCAGTGGCACACCTGCCTGGCTTGGGGATTTCAGCAGGGATCAGTCATTAACACACAATGAAACCCCAAACCAAACAATCCAGGGATGCCTCGGAGTTTGCCTTTCCAGAAATGAAGTTGGAAATGGGCTGGTATCGCCATCTGGTGCAAGTTCCCAGAATTTACCGAGCAGCTCCAGCCTGAAATACTTCCTGGGATTGAAAATCTCACCAGAACAACGCTGCTGTTGCTGCTCCCAGACCAGCACTGCTGAACGGCTCAAGGAGAGATGACCTTCTTCCTCGACATTTTCAGCCTGATTCTCCCCTCAAAAATATTTGGGGCGTCAAAGAGCAAGTTGATGAGTGCTGGGATAGAAGAAAGAAAGAAAAGTAATGGGCAGTGGAGGCTGAACCCTTGTTTTTCATAGGGAGCATCTGAGTCTATGAGGCTGCTAAAAGTTTTCTAACTTATTTTAAGATAGGTAATATTTTCTATTTAAGATGGAGAATTGAGATCACATCAGAAAAAATCAGTTTTATTTTCTAGTCATGGGGGCAGATAACTACAGAAGTTGCTATATAATAGAATACAGTAGCCAAATAGCCAAATTTTTATTTTCCTCAGTCTCAGTGTTTTCATCTGATTCTTTTCTATCTAAGGACAAAGCAAAACTGTGTTCACAGGCATCAGCAACGCAGCTCAGCTGAAATAAGGATCTGGGGCTCTGTGTGTGTCACGACACAAAGTTAAAAGCAAATGTTTGGCACTAACCTTATTCAAATGAAGATATTTTATTTGAGTTTTCTGGGAAGAAAAACAAAAAAAAAAATTGGAATTATTTGAGAAAAACCACAGCTTTTTCTCACAGCAAAACATGATTTTGCAAAACTTGCCTTTCCTGCTGAGCAATTGTTCCTGCAGACAATTCCTTCATCCCTTTCAGAAAGGCAGGAGATCACCAGCTGGCATCTTCTGAGCTGTATGTAGTCAATTAGTTCAAACCAATTAGGCAATTATTGGATGTTACTAAACTGGAGTTAATTTAACAAACTGGAAACAGATGAGGAATTTGGAACCAAAAAACAAATCCAAAGGATTTCCCAAACCAAGTACTTCCCTCTATGTATTCCCTTTCAGGAAACTTACCTTAGCCTTGTGACAGTGAGAAAACATCATCACCTTCCTAGGCAGGGGATCACAAAGATATCTGACTTCATCACAGAATGAGGCAGAAAAGCCTGTCCTGAATCCTCTCTGGGAGGGTGGATCAGTTGTCCAGACTGCTCCAGAAGGGATGCAAAACTAGCCAGACTATTTGGGGAGTAGACTGGGATCCTAATGATGGACACCCTTCTGAATGTTGGTCTAAGAATATTTTCCCTCTAAAACATTCCTTTGCATCATGTGGCATTCTTTCCAAACAGGAGCTGGAGCAATAAAAAGCAGAAATGAGATGTGGAAATGGGGCTATCCCTAACTTTACAGTGCAGGGCACTAAATGGCATCAGTTTTTTCCAAGTTTCTGGGGGTTTACAGAGAATTATGAGGTCAACTAAACATCAGGTACTGTTCACAAAACTCCAGGATACCCTACAGATATTTATGGAAGGCCACTAAACCCTTAAGACACCCATATCCTCTTGTGGCAGCTGGAGGTTGATGGGAACACCCCATCTTGTCTGTAAAACCTGAGTTGTGACACTAAATTGCACTCCTAGCATAAAGTAAAACCCACCTTGACAATTCCATAGCCAATCCTAGGATATCTTGAGTTGGAAGGGACCCACAAAGATCCTCAAGTCCGACTCCTGGCCCTTCACAGGACAGTCCCAACAATCACACCATGAATCCCCAATCAAACTCTCTTCTGCTCTGTGCCCTCCTGGACACCTCATGTTGTGCTGGACTTGGTCTGGACCCTGGGAAGGAACAGAATTGTTCTGGTGGGACTGGGGGAGAAAGCACCCAAAAATAGGTTCTGAGTTTGTGCCAGATCACTGTAAGGAGTGATCTGAAATGCAGGGAGGTTGAGCTGGAGCAGCCGACAAGTACATGGCTGTTTTCCAGCACTTACTTTGCCCAGGGTCTTCAAATGGCCATGTGAACAAATCCTACAAGATCCCAAACATCCTCATCTTCCTTCTGATCAGCTGAGAAGTAATTGCTGAGATTTATTTGAACTGAAGTTTGCAGTGGCAGATGTTGGTGACCCTCTGTACTGAACATCCTGTTTCAGGAAAAAAAAACCCCAATCCTGTTGGATCCAATAACCTGGTCTTGGACAGAATCCTTCACCTTTCTATAACACACTGGGTGGCAAAATGTCTGTTGAATGCAGTGGCATGGATTTGAATGGTTGTGAAGAGGGATTTTTGACAAGAGCATACAGAGAGGGTGCAAGGGGAGTGGCTTTAGGCTGAAGGAGAGTAAATTTAGACTAGGTCTGAGGGAGAGATTCTTCTATGTAAGGGTGGTGAGGCACAGGAATTGATCGTCCAGGGAAGATTTGCCTGGAAGTGTTCAAAGCCCGGTTGGATGGGGCTTGGAGCAACCCGGTGGGAGGTGTCCCTGCCAGTGGCTGGGGTTGCAACAAGATGATCTTTCAAATGTTTCCCAACCCAGAATATTCCATGATTCCATGAAGGATTTGATCAAGTCAATATGTGACTGAGGACAGAAACCAGTGTCTGGTCCCAATGCATTCATTTTCAAGGGGGAGTCACTAGGGGAAAAGCCATGAAGGTTTGTAGTGAAGCAGGCCACTAAATATATTCCAGCACAAAGCTGACAACAGCTAGGGCCACATGTGATATGCCTCTGGAATCCTAGCAGGGTTGATTTATCTTGGTGTTAGGCCTAATATACTTAGAAGCCCTTTATAAAAAACCCAGGACCTTTTGCACTTGCTGTTTTACAGACTTGTTTTGTTTATTTGACTGGTTGAGCTGGGCTTGTAATTTTTAATGAAAATAAACTCCTTGTCAAGGACCTTTTCCTTTTGGGACCTTCCAAAGGACACACAGAGCATAGAGCAACTCTGTGCTTCGTCCCTGCTTCCCAGCAGCCCCATTAGTTTTTATCTCTTTGGCTTATGAAAGGCAGGGCCTGGGGAAAGGTTAACTGAGCCCCTGTGGGTTGTGTTTTTTCAGGCCCTCAAAGCAGAATCATAAAGATCATAGGATCACAGAAAAGTCTGAGTTGCAAAGGACCTTAAAGATCATCTTATTCCCTGCCATGGGCAGAGACACCTTCCACTATCCCAGGTTGCTCCAAGTCCTGTCCAACCTGGCCTTGGTCACTTCCAGGGATAGGACATCCACAGTTTTTCTGAGCAAGAAGTCTTCTGATTTTGTGTTTGGTGTAGGCACTCAACATGCAAGTAGAGCTCAAGTTCACCCCAGAGGATCAAGAGGAATCTATAGAGGAGGGTGGGTGAGAAGCAGACAGGTAACCTTGGTCATGGTTTGGAAAGGGGGTAAGAGGGTAAATCCCATCTGTTCCTTTTCCTAAAATCCAACCTAAACCTCCCCTGACACGGCTCCAGCCGTTCCCTTGGGTTTTGTAAGAGGAACTATATTTGCTACTTTTTCATTTATCACTTTTTTTCTCTTTTGCCCTCTGAACTTCAGGTATACTCCATCTGGGATGAGCTGGTTCATTTTTTGCTACACAGCTGTTTTGCCCCTATACTTTGCTTTATCTCTCACACCGGCATTTTTCTCCTAACAGATCCCTAGTATCGGCAGAGGGAGTGCAAGAGCAAGGAAAAGAGAAATGCTCACGCTGAATGTGAGGGGGTTTGATCTGTGGTGCTCCATGAGCCTGGCTTGGGGATGAAGGAGCCCTCTGGAGAAGAGACCCTTCTGGCCAACTGCTGAGTGAGTCCTTCTGCATTTTCACACAAAAAAGGGACATCAGACGTTCTCAGTAATCTTTCTTGTCCTGGTGGATATGAGAAAATCTCCTGATTACATTACAACAGCAGCACAAAAAAGCAAATCAAGTAAGTGTGAACTTAGGATCCAAGTTAAAAGATTTTCATACAGGAAGTTTAGGAATGAACAACATTCACACACAAACACACACAGAAAAAATGTAGAAACTTGTGAAAATCACCTAGTCAGCTACTATTTCACCATTTCAGAGAGAACAAAGGGGATGAAGGGCTTTGTGCTAGTCAGCAACGTGACTTGGTGACCCTTGGTTTGGCAATGAAAAATGTTGTCTTTGTTATCCAGAAAATCCAAGGTCCTCACATCTAGCACGTTGCACAAGGTTGCATTTAAGCGCCACTGAGGCCAAGGAGATTTGAGCACACAACTGAGAGTGCTCTGCTGAACCACAGCCCAAGCCTGCAAATATTTGTTAACTTAACTCAAGAACACAGGGAACACAGATCTTATGGATACAATGAGTGGCTGGTGTAGCAGTCAAGGCACTCAACCGTTTCTCTCATTTAACAAAACCAGAAATAAAAAAGTACTTAGCTACTCAAATATCTGCCCTTCATTAATCTTTTCCCAATAATTATTAGCCAAATAAGCAAGGACATCATATGGCTACCTATAAGACACAAGGTGTTATTGCCCATTCCATTTGCACTGGAAAAAAAGCAAAAAAAAATCTCCCCAAATAATTTAAACTGTGTAATTAAGATAAAACGCGAAAATAATCAAATCCCTTTTCTCACATCTATCTGCCTCACCATTTGATGGGATCATTTTTGTGTCAGCTTCCCAAATAATGGCACAATAGCAATGACTACAAATTACCTAAAGGAGAAAAAATCTGAGCCAACACTCACAAGGTATCTCAGGGGTTTCAGCTCCCCTTACCCAGTTTGATGTAGGCACCATGAACATCCAGCCCTGTCAGCTGAAAGGGTGCTTAGATGTTTTGCTGAATTTGGGGTGCACTCAGCCTATCCTGTGTCTGATCCCGGGCTGGGGAAGCTGTTTTCTGTACATTACCACTGAGAAATGCTCACCAGGAGACAGCTCCTAACTCCCCAGCCTCTGCACTCCTGAGAAATACTTTAACTGGGACACACTGAAAGTCCAAGGTGAGGTGTGTGGCTTTAGTAAAAGCAAAGTGTTCTTAAGACGTTGTGGTTCTCCTCTTGGAAAACTTCTGGAAGAGCGCTTTCCTTGGTGCACCCCCCTAGGACTGCTCTTGAGATGGCTGTGCTTCTTTAAAAACAGGATCCAGGAGTAATTTCTTGTGCTGGCCCTGACAGAGTTCATTCAAGAAGGGTTGGGTCCAGCTGCTCCAAGCAGTGAAGTTATTTCATGAACAATTTTCTGCAATGATTGCAACAGAAACATCCTTGCTATGCACAAGGTCTGCCCACCAGTCCTAGGGAATCTACTCCCCTCCAGGCTGCAAAAGCCCCTTCTGCAGAGCAAAGCCCAGAGAGAAGCAGGCCTGGAATATCAGGGGCTGGAAAAGGCCTTGCCCATCCAGATGGGAGCCTGTGGAGGAGGGCTCTTGGTTTCATTTCTATATGTGTCTTCCTTCTCTTGTGTCCCAGAGCTGTGGTGCCAGGAGGTTTGGTTAACCACTCAGGGGGCATCCACCTGAGCCAGGAAGGCAGGAGATGTGGAAGAGCCTTGTGGCATTCCAGTGCCCAGGTGACCAGCCACAGCCCATCCCTGACATCCTCAAGCCATGTGAGTTGTTACTCCCACTCTGAGGGCCAGACCTGTTTTACCATTCTCACATTTCCTGACAGCACAGGGTGGTGGTAGTTATCAACAATGATTGTTTGATGTGTTTAATTGGCCTGCAGTTAATGATATACTATTTCTTTATAAAGAAGCTCATCAAAGAGAGCTGCCAGCGTGGCTGATGCACTTGTCATTCACATGGCCTGCCTGGGGGATGGCCAGGTTGACCTTGTTCAAGTGTTTTAGGCTTGGCTCAGAAACAGTCCACTCCAGCTGGAGTTACAAAGACCTGCTCCCAGGTGTTCTCTTTTGTTCTATTTATTCTGTTTTATTCTGTTTAGCCCTTTATTTTTCCCTGATGTTTTCTCCAGGGAGGTTAGTGGGGGAATGAAAGAAGAAGTGAGTTTGCCTTGTCATGAATTACACTCCTTAAGCCTCCTCCTCTCCTCTAAGACCACGGAGTTTGCCTTAGGACCCTTCCCTGATTGTCCCATGTGGGAAAGCCCAGGGTGTGATGGTGCTGCAGGGCTCCTGGAGAGGTCACTGATGCCCCACATGTGGCTGGGCCAGTGCTGGGCTGGGCTGAGAGCAGCTGGGCCTGCAGCTTTCCCCCGCAGACACGTCCCAGTCGAGCCCACTGTTCCACTGCCCGCCACAGCCAAGTGAAAGTGCTCCAAAAAGGAGTCAGGCTGCTCCAAAGGAGGATAATTGGTTTACCAGCAGATCAGTGGCTGTTTGAGGCTGTGCCTCAAGCCTCCATCCTTCTCTGTCTCTGCATCCATGCCCTCATCTGCTGCCTCATCCTCCAACCCATAGTGGTGTTTCCCTCCCCAGACTGGTGGCAGGGTCTAAGATACCTCCAGAAGGAACTAGATGTTCCCAAATGTAACTAAGCATCATTATGAAGCCACATCCTACAGCTCCTCCCTCCCAATCCAGCATGTATTCTGCCCTGACTTAACCCCAAACCTGAGACTTCCATCTTCCTACATCCTCTCTCACTTTTTATTGCAGGCAAGTCTGGCACAGTGGAAAATTCACCATAAACCAAAGTACAACTGTACAAGTCTTGCAGAAACTCCACAGTGAGATGTCCCTTTTCCTTTCAGGGGTCAGAGCTAACAAATGGTCATGAGTCCTTTTTTCCCTCAGAACAGGAGGAATCCACAGCTTGTCCACCCTGGACAGCAGCAGGGCTGGGCTCAGAGCAGTTTGTGTAGGTCTGCAGAGAGGACATTGTTCTCCATCACCCCTAGGGCTGGTGGTTCCCAAAAACAAGACAGGCCAGTGATGGTTTATGGTCTCCCCAAAGTGCCAGTGACAGAGGGGGGTTGCAAGGCCCCAGGGAAGGCTTTGTAAACCCAGCAGGGATGCTCTTGGCACAGCAAAGTGCTTTGACACCACAGCCCAGCTTTTTTCCCTTGTTTTCCAAAAGAAGCAAGATTTATGTAAGTAATCCAGGCAGTTTCAACCCAAATGATGCTGAGTAGAAGAGCCCTCAAGGAGATTTTTTCCCTCCAGATTTTCAGGGGAAAAGCAGCCCCTGCCCTTGGGACTGTGGCACTGAGGGGCCCCTCCCTGTGCTTGGCAGGATGGAGGACAGAGTGGTGGTGAAAAAATGGGCTGAGCTGTGCCTCTCCACCCTGAAGGATGTGCCTGAGGAACATGGTACCATCCAGAGGGACCTGGATGAGGTCGGGAAGTGGGCCATGGGAATCTCATGAGGCTCAACAAGGCCAGGTGCTGGAGCTGCAGCATGGACCTGCTGAAGGGAGTTGAGAGGAGGGCCATGAAAAAGATCAGAGGGCTGGAGCACCTCTGCTCTGGAGACAGCCTAGAACAGCTGGGGCTGTTTAGCCTGGAGATTAAAAGGCTCCAGGAGGACCTTTTCAATGCTTAAAAGGGACATATAGGAAAGACGAGAACAGACTTTTCTGTTTCAGAAAAGTTTACTTTTATAAACAATCTGCTGTTTATTTTGCTTCTTGGGCTTCAGGACACAGACTTTTCTGTTTACAGGGTCTGTAGTGATGGTTCAAGGGGCAATGGCTTTAAACTGAAAGATGATCAGCTTAGATTTGATATTAGAAAGAACAGCAGCACAGGTTTTCCAGCGAGTTGGTGGATGCCCCATTCTTGGAAACATTCAAGACCAGGTTGGATAGCTCTCTGATCAACCTGGTTTAATGGGGTCTGGAGTAGATGACCTTTTAAGGTCCCTTCCAACCCAAAAAATTTTATGATTCAATGATCCATGGAATCCACTCTACCACCTGTCTCTACCCAGCCTCCATACAGGCATCCTTATCCATGACACACTGGCCTTTAAAGCCACTCCCAGTCTCCTGTGCCAGGCTGGATCAAGGGAGGGGTGGATGCTGGGCACCACCTCTCTTGCCTGTTCACAGCAAAACTTTATGGGACTTCCATAAATCCCATTTACAACTGCCACAGCCTGTTTTTCAGGAGGGGACAGTGACACTGGTGTAAACAAGACCAGGTGGTTTTTCACCCAAGCTGTCTCTCAAACCAAAGTGGTTTTCCAGGCCAATAGGCACTGCAAGTCTGTGCTGGACAACATAGCTGAACTTCTTCCATAGTTTAATAGGACAGACCTCAGGGCATCTCCTTTCACCTTCGGCAGGACAGGGAGGCCGGGGCAACCTCTGCCTCCCAACAGGAGGATAAAAAGGAAATGCTCCATTCGTTAGGGCTCGTTCCCCATCCGGGGGCAATGGCTTACAGCCATCAGTAGATGATGGGACCCGGCAAGCCCGGCCATGTGTGATGGGAGGAGGAGAATTGAAAGGGTAGGATGCTTGGATTCATCCCGCTGGGTTGTCATCTCCCCCCTGGATTTATCACCCAGCGCTAATGAGAGGCAGCCGGCGCTGTGTGATGTGGACAAGCCCCGGCTCCGCGCTCGAAGGCAGGGAGGGCAGGGTTTGTCCTGGCAAAGGGCTCTTGGATGCTCCAGCTCAGCTCGTGTCCTCAGGAGTTCTCGGGCTGAGCCAGGGGGTAGTGGGGAAATGTGAAGGGCAGCAAAAGCGAGACAGGCTCTGCTGGGGCAAGCACAGCCCTGAACCAAGCTTTTCTTCTGGCAGCCATCACCAGGCATTTATAGAGGGATTATCTTTCCTGTCTTCTCTCTTTTTTTTTCCCCCGTTTATTTTTTTGTTTGTTTGTTTCCTTTTTTTTTTTGTTTGGTTTTTTTGTTTGTTTGTTTGTTTTGTTTTATTTGGTTTGGTTTTGGTGGTTTTGTTTTTTTCCTCCTCAAGTGTCTTGTATGGGTCCTGGAGGGGAGAAGATTATTTAAACCTGACGTGTCCCCTCTGGTCCTTCGAATGTTGCCAACCCCGCACCCGCAAGGCTGCGGATGCTTTTCCACCTTTGCTCACTGTTCCGTCTGCCAGGAACAGCGGATCCCACCCTCCACTGAGCCGACCCCCAGGCCCTCCTTGGATGGAGGAAGAGGAAGCCGCCCACACCACCCCGAGAATCCCCCCATTGTCTTCCTCGCTCCTAGGAAGCCCCAATGACACAACCGGGGCTGCGACTGAGCCTCAGCAGGGAGGGGAGGAATCTCGGACAGGATGCAAGGAGCGGGAAGGATCCGCAGCGCGGGTTTGGTTTGGCAGCCCCGTTCAAACAATAAAAGGTCAGGCTGCAGAGAAGCTTGTTTTGTTGTTGGGGTTTTTTTAAATTTAATTTTTTTTTAATTTCCCTGGCTTTTGTTCAAGGTTGTGTCCTTAAAGGACGGGGATTCTCTACGCCGGTGGCAGGCTGAGAGCACGGGTGGGCGGCTGGGTCTTTGTCTGGCGGGGCTTTTAGAGTGCAAATGATTTTGCTGGAGCGCAGGCTTCGGGAGGAGGAGGCTGGGCTGGGTGTGAGCTGAGGGCGAGGAGGTGAAACTTTGCAACAGGATTTGGTTTGGTTCAATATCTGAAGTATCTTATTTTTCACACTGAAGTTTTTGAGGTTTCCAGAGGACCCAGAAGATCAGGAATTGAGGCACATGCTATGGAGGAAGCTGCATATGTGGAATAAAATGAAGGCAAACAGCCCCAGGGAGAGCCTGAGATGAAGCAACAGGAGGATCTATATGGAAATGGTCCACAGGGTTTGACAGTGTGCTTCAGTGGTCTCAGCAGATCAGTGGCTTCACCTTTGATTTTGGGTAGGATTTGATATTTTTGAAATGGTGCTGCTGCTTCCTAATCTTTTTGGGGCAGGGACAATTTCTTAAAGCTGTGCACCTTCCACAGAATCACCATCCCTGGAAGTGTTCAAAAGACACTTAGATGTGGCCCGTGGGGACATGGTTTAGTGGTGAACACCGAGTGGTGCTGGGTTAATGGTTGGACTCAGTGATCTTAGAGGTTTTTCCCAACCTTAATAATTCTGTGATTCTGTAATCACACCCAGCCTGATCCCTGCTGTCCCACAGCCCAAGGGTCAAAGGCTACAGCACTCTGCTGTCATACACAATGTGTTTTGCAGGGTCACTGTGGCTGTGCCCCTCCTCCAGCTCAGGGAGGTGAGTTCAGGTCTTACCTCAGGCTCCCCATAACCATCTCCTTTCCTTGGCCACTGTGAAAAGAGACACAATGAACCCTCATGAGTTTGGAGGCTACCATAATATCTTTCTTCTATCTGAGTTTCGTACGAACTTCAGGATGAAGTAATGAAACCGGTTTTGGATGTAGAATAGCCACCTCAGGCTCAATCCAAGCAAGCCTGGAGCTCAGATCTTTGAAAGATGCAAAGGCCTTGATGCATGGGCCAACATCTTCTCCTGGTCTCTGGTACCAGTGCTAACGTGGTGCTAAGCCTCAGGAGCCTCCTGAGCAGAAAAGCTGCCTTTGTGGGCCAGACATGTCTAGGGGTGATGTCAGGCTAGTAATAACAACAGGCTGATTGTTAATAAAAACAGTCTGATCTAGAATCTGATTCACAAAAGCATAAATAACAGAAATGTAAAAAAAAATGTCAGTCAATGTGGTTTTCTGGAACAGGGGTCTTGTACCAGCTTGTCATTATTTTAGATCATAAGGTTGGCCCATAAACATAACTGCGTGTGCAACATGCTTGTAAAATATTAGATTTGTACAGTGCCGTGTTCCAGTGGGGGGAAAAAGCACCACACATCAGTGGAGAGCGTGTGTTAAATGAGCTAAGAGTTGGCTGTCTGACAGATCTCAAAAAGCAGTGATCACTGGGCAATCAGCAGGGCCTGGATCTGTTTCTTCAGTGGAAAATCCTTGGCTTAAAGCTGTGCAGCCTTTTCCACCAATGAGCTGGAAGGAAATGTGAAATTGCTCCTGAAGCAGATGTGAGGGGAGGAAAATAGGGTGGAAAAGGACAAACACCCACGGGGACTGCTCAGTCCCTCTTAGTATGGAATAATTTCACAGAATCATAGAATCATTAAGGTTGGAAAAGAACTCTAAGTGCATCAAGTCCAACCATTAACCTAGAACCACCATGTTCACCAGTAAACTGTGTCCCCAAGTGCCACATCTACATACCTTTTAAATATCTCCAGGGATGGTGACTCCTCAGCTCCCCTGGCTGGCCTGTTCCGGTGCTTGATCACCTTTTCTGAAAATATATTTTTCCTGATGTCCAATAAAACCTCCCCAGGTACAACTTGAGGCCATTTCCTCTTATCCTGTCATTTATAACCTGGGAGAAGAGACCAGCTCCCACCTTGGTCCAACCTCCTCCTTTCCTCCAGGCCTCAGCTCCCTCAGCCACTCCTCATCAGTGTTGTTCTCCAGACCCTCCCTCAGCTCCGCTGCCCTTTTCTGGACACGCTTTGGCACCTGCATGTCCATGCAGACTTTAGTTCATCCAGCTGGAAAGGACCCCAGTGGTGGATTGAGGGATCAAAATGTGAGGGGCCCCAGCTCAGCCTCTTCAGGACATGATGGATCATGTGGGAACAGCTGATGGGGCCAGAGACCTCTCTTTGCAGGACTTTATGTGTGGCAAATCTGCATCTTATGATAGGAACACTCTCAAGAGAAAACGTAAGACAGGTGGAATTAAGGGTGCACGTAGGGAAGTGGTTTAACTGCTTTAGATGAGTCTGAAATCCACATCTGATGAGTTTGAGGATGTTGAAATCCTCTGACAAGCTGTGGATGCCCTATCCCTGGAAGTGTTCAAGGCCAGGTTGGACTGGGCTTGGAGCAACATGGGATAGTGGAATATGTCCCTGCCCATGGCAGGGATTTGGAATTGGATGATTTTTGAGACCCCTTCCAACTCAAACCATTCTGTGATCCCAGGATTCTATGAAACTGAGTACAATCACACTTTAGAGAGGATACTGAGCTGGCAGCCTGGCCATAATTCCCTCTGCAGCCATGGAAATTTTAACCATAACAGACGGAGCTGGAGGAGACAGGTGCAGTGTCAGGAGAAGGTACATGCCCCAAGGGGAGTATCTCTCTGGAATCTACTTCAGTGACCCAGTTTTGCACCCTATGAGCTGTAAGATATCCTTTCTTCTCTGGGATCTTCATAGGACTACAGGATGATTCAGGCTGGAAGGAGGTGTCCTGCTCAAAGCAGGGCAGTTATGGGGGTCAGCCCAGTTCCTTACAGCTTTGCCCTGAAATATTCCCAGAATGGAGACTGGATAGAATGAATTGAGGAACTGCCAACAGAAGGACTAGACTTCTCTTCCCAGATCTGTCACTTGGCTGCAGCTGGGGTAGTCACAGTTGTGCCTCTCTGCATTACCCAGCTGTGTTGTCTCACTCAACCTGGCAGATTTGCAGCCCAGACAGAGCCACAAGATTGTATTTGGCAGCTCCAGGTGAGCTTTCATGATAAGCCCTTTATCACAGCCCTTGTTTTGAGTGCTCAGCACTCATCCATGAAAACCTACTGCCTTGAACTGGGCCCCCAAAACCAGCCTTGCCGTCCTTGCCTGTCACCCACGGCTGCCTGAGTGCTGCAAAACAAGGCGGCGTTGTTTGCTTTAAAGATCAAAGCTCATTTAAATGCACTGTTTCTCCCTGTCTCCACCTGATATCCAGACAAGATGCCCCGGCTTAGGTGAGTCAGCCCCTGGCTGAAGTCAGCCGCAGTTATCTCTGCGAGGCGGAGGCAGCTCTTGCATCCTCCTGCCAGCGCCAATCCGCCAGGTCTCTCTAATCACCTCCGCCCCCGGTCCTTGGACCGAGCCCCGGCTTGGCCGTGACACGTCCCTGGAGGCTGCGCGGCTGCTGTGGGAGAGCAGCGCTGCCTCCTCTGCGCTGCGAGCCCCAGGCGAGATGTTGCAACAGAAACCAGCACCTGCAGCCAGGGAAGGGCATTTTTCACAGCCACTGCTTCTGCACGGAACTCCTCGGCTGCGTGCGGCACATTCAGCTCTCCAGAGGGATGCGGGAGAGGCTGTCAGTTGAATTTCTTCTTTTTATTTTTTTATATTTTTTTTTTAGCAATGAGCTGACAAAGCTCCAGGTGGCTGTTTGGCAGTCACGCTTTTCTCCTCAGTTGCTGATGCCGACAGCGAGTGACTCAGCCCATTCCAAGCTCCCTGCAAGGCTCTTCTCCTCTGCCACTCAAATGTTCTTTCTCTCCGATGCTTAAAAGGAATTCTGCCTCGAGGTTCTGCCCAGCGAGCGGCTCAGACAGGGCAGCACGGCTCCTTGCTGTGGTCATGGCGTGGAGTAGGGATTTGCAGGATTCCCTTTCTGAACCATGGGGGTTGTTGTATGAGCCTGAGCAAAGAGTTTCTCCTTCCCCTCCTTGTTCTGTTTCCCAGGGAAAGCTCCCAAGGCAAAACCCACCCTTGGTGATCCGCATTCCTGTACCTTTGCCAAGCAGTGCCTAATTCCCCACTTGACTTTTCAGCTATATTTGTTGCACACATTTTAATTTTCTTTCCAACCCAAGAGCTGCCCTACATTTTCATCTCTTCGAGCATGGGAGTTTCCAGATACTGCAGCACAAGCAGGGCGGCACCTCCCACTTTCTCCGTACTATGTGCCCAGACCCACAGGGTCTGCCAGATCCTGAGGGGAGGTGAGACTTCTGCCCCTGCACAGCTGATGGTTCAAGACTCCCAGGGCACAGAGGGAAGTGGAGAGGCCCTTCAGGCAGCAAGATGTCCTCAGGTGGAGGTGTTGCAAAAGGACTGATCCCAAGCAGGTAGATGGGATCAGTGATGAGAGCTGTGCTGTGCCCAGGGATTGTCAGTGTTGGCCGTAGCAGCCAGCAGCAGTCCAATAATCAAAGGAAGGTTTCATCATGGTTCAGAATGTATGAAGGCAGCCCTCAGAAAACATTTTTTAATCCAGTCTTAGAGGCTAGACTGTGGCTAGTCTAGACTTAACTGAAGACCCTGCAACCTTTGCCTTCTTGCTCTGTGGAGTCCTGGTTTGCTGAGGTAGGTTAGGAACACAGACAGGGAAACCTGTGAGCCATGGGTCTTCTCGCAAGGTTTTGGGGTCTCCAGTATGGATGTATCTGTGTGAGTTGAGAGTTCTAGGGGTCCCTCTTTGGTGGTGGAGCTCTGAAAGGAGTGTCCATAACATTCTGAGATCAGTCCCTCCTGAATCTATGGTGTTGTCCCTTGATCTGATGATTGGAAAGGGAGTGAGGGATGACCCCAAGCTGTGGATGTCCACCTTGAGGTCGGGGTGGATCTCACTAATTCTGTTGTTGGCAGGACTGAACACACTGCAACATGGGGCTGTGATGGGCCTTGCAGATACCAACATCTTCTACTGAGAATGGTTTAATGCACCGTGGACCATGGCACCAGTTGGGAAGAGATCAGAGAATCATAGAATGCAATTAGAATAGTTTGAGTTGGAAGGGATCTTACAGATTATTAAGTTCTACCCCTGACTGTGCCGTGGGCAGGGACATCTTCCACCAGACCAGGTTGCTCCAAACCTCATCCAACCTGGCCTTGAATGCTTCCAGGGATGGGACATCCACACCTTTTCTGGGCCAGTTCCTGTGAGTGGCCAACTTAGCCTTTTCCAGAACCCCCCAATTTAATGAACTTTCATAGTACTCCTCTTAGAGGGGGCAGGGACTTGTGCATGGAGTGGGAGCAGCCTAGCACAGAGAGCTGGGATCTGGCCTGCAAAGGGGGGCCGGTTTTTGGGTGACGGAGAGCAAGGAGGAATGCAGCAGGTAGGAGATAGCAAGTACAGGCAGGAGCGCGGGTGGGTGTTACTCCAGCACACACGCTGTGTTCAGCAGCCCCCCTGGCCCTCCTGCTTGAGAGGAGAGGCAGCAATTAGGCTGATTGAAGGCCCAGTTGCTTCTTGCACAAGGAGGAGGCAGTGCCCCTTGCAGCTGCGGTTCAAAGCCTGCAGGAGATAAGGATCTGCTGTGCCAAGCACTTGAGAAGTGCTGGGGGAATCCAAGGACAGCTCTGGCCATGCCACCCTGCTTCACCTCTATCTTCTTTCCCAGCTGGCATCTGGCTTAAAAGCCTTCCTGAGCCTAGAGCAGCGCAAGGGGAGTTTTTTCCCCACTCTTCCATGCAACCCTATGTAATTACTTGGGAGCTCACACAGTTTTGTGTCAGCTTTCCTTGCTTACCAGCCTGTTTATGCAAGCTCCAACTCCTCAGCCTCCATGGAGACTCTGGTCTTTGCTTTCCTTGGTCATGGGGAGCAGAGTTAAAAACCCAAGTGATATAATGAGCAGATGAGGTGGGATTGTGTGTAATATTTCCTCTGGGTGCATTGCAGGGTGTCCAGTCAAGGTTCTGCCATGCTCTACTGGATATAAAAACACAGAATGGTTTGGGTTGGAAGGGGACTTCAAGATCTTAGAGTTCCAGCTGCCTCACCATGGGCAGGGACACCTTCCCCTAGATCAGGCTATTCCAAGCCCCATCCAACCTGGCCTTAACCACTTCCAGGGATGGGGCAGCCACAGCTTCTCTAGACAACCTGTGCCAGGGCCTCATCACCTTCACAGACAAGAATTTCATCTTTGTACCTAATCTAAACCTGCCCTCTGTCAGTTTGAAGCCATTCCTTGTTGTCCTGCCACTCCAAGCCCTTTCAGATTCTCTTCCCAGTTCTCTTGTAGCAGTGAGAGGTGCTCTAAGGTCTTCCCAAAGCCCTCTCTTCTCCAGCTGGAACAAACTCCCCCCTGCTCTCCCATCCTTGGCCAGAGTTCAGCTCTGCCTTTGCCTCCCACATCCTGATAATTCCCATTAGCAGCACCAGGCACACAGGGATGTACAAAACAGTGAACGCTTTTTATTTTGCTGCTGGAGTGTAACCACTGTAATTTCATAAAACTCAAAAAGCCAAAAAAAAAGTGATTACCGAAGGCATACATTTTTTTTTTCCTTTTTACACAAGACATTAAGTAAACAGACAAGTTTCTTTTTAAAAAGGTTATAAAGTGTCAAGATCCTATACCTCATCTGCATATTCAAAGTGATACCATCTGATACAAAAAGCATTGGGTACAATAATTTAGCTATGGCTCAGACGAAACAAAACAAAACAAAACAAAAAAAACCCAACAGAAAAAAAATCTGGGCTTAATCTACACACTACTATGGTCGCCCAGGGGGTTAAAAAGGAAAATATGCAGTTCTTTGTTGCACAGAAAGGAACAGCAGGGAAGTGGAGAGTTCATTGGGAGATCAACATCTGAAGGGAAGAAGTGGAACGCCCCCTCCCCAGGAATGTCTGCAAGAGCCCGGCCCAGGACCCCCCCTCTGTGCCAAGAAACCAGCCATATTTGTCTCCCACCAGACAGAATCCCATCCAGCTGCACCTACCCAGCGTGCTGGCAGCAAATAAGATAGAAGACCTTGGAAACTGCATGGAAGTCACGAATCTCCCTGTGAGCTTTCCCACTGGGACTAATAAAAACCAAACAAACCCAATGAAAAAAATAAAAAAGGAAACGACTCTTTCTATTGTGGGTAGAGCCAGAGTCTGCTTTCTCGGGAAATCTGTTCCTCATAAACCTCTGAAGCTCCCAGTCCAAGCACGACAGTGTCAGCCTTACTGCAAGACTCATACTGTGAACTTATAAATGCAAAGTCTTAAAATGTGTGTCACCAGAACTTTCTTAAATGAAGAGCTGGACATTCGTGATGGCCACATTTTCTGCCTTCCCACCATCCCACCCCCTCCACGTGCTCCGACTGGAAAACAAACAACACAAGGGATATTTGAGGGCGTATGTGTGCCATGTGCTGCTTGTGAGAGGACACAGCTACAAGTTCTTGCTCAGATTTATTCCTCACACGAGGCTCAGCCATGACTGACTTGTGGGTAAAGGCTACAGGCTCTTGCTTTGATGGCATCTCTGTTCTGCCATCCCTTGGGTCTCCAAAGTTCTTGCACCACCAATTTGGAACCTTGTCCCTGCAGATTGTGGCGGCTTTCCATGGAGGGTGAGGGGGTGGATAGGGGTGACAAATTATAAAACCCAGTTTGAGCCTTTGCATTGGAGGAAAGGGCAGGATGAGGTGGCTGGTTTGTAGTCAAAGCCATGGGGGTCTCTGTTCCCTGTGACATCTACCAGGACTCGATAGAAACAACTAGAGCAGTGACAGCACTGGCAAATGCATGTTTTTTAAAGCTCTCCTTTCAGTATCTTGGCATTTGAGGTGAAATGAGGATTAGCCTACAAGAGGAAAACCCAAGACCAGGCCAAACCCTGAGTCCTTGGCTGCTTAGGCCTCGCTGTGGTGTTTACTGAGCTTCAACCTTCCCTCTTACCTGTCTCAAGACTTCTGAACTCTTGAGATTCCTAACCCAAATCCCCCTTGGAAGACCCCTCAATTTTCCCAGCCTGTTGCTTCTGTAACCCCCTCTAGGCTAAAACATCGAGGAGCTGGCAGCTCAGAAGAAGGAGCCAAAGTTCATATAAAAAAAATCCCAAATACTTGCCAGTCCAACCCAGAGAAACTTTTGAATTCAGACCTCCATGCAAAACAGCAGCTCCTGGGCCACCAAGGTGTCCTTTTCATGGAAGCAGCACATTTTAGGTTTAAGGGGGATATATATCCATGAAAGAAAAAAAAAAGGAAAAATATCTAGGACAATCAAAACAGCATGATTTGATTTGGTGTTTGTTTTTTGTTTTCTGTTTGGTTTTTTTTGCAGTGACTCATAAACTGAGAAAGATCAAGATGCCAGCCAGATGCTGTCAGGATTTGGCTACATGGTCAGGTCAAGGACTGCTTTTATACCAGAAATTCCCTAATTTTAAGGTGATTGGGTTGATGCTACATAAAGCAAAGCCTGTCCCCCTCAGGTTCCCCCCAAGCCAGCCCCACAAGCTGAGGCCTGAGTGAAGTCTCGCTCAAGAGTGACCAAAGGAGGCTGAATTCAAATCCCTCTGTCCCCAGCCTGACTCCAACTAAAAGGCATCATGGCTGAATGCCTGGGCAATGTTCCAGGTGATGCTGCCATGAGCATGGGTGAGGAAAACTCATCTTGCCAGGACAGAAACGTCTGCAAGCCCATAAAGCAACAGCTCCCACAAGGAAGACCATGGGATCAGGAGGTTTCCTGACTAGCAGGGATTGAAGCTGTCACCACTACAATGCCAAGCCATCTCCAATGTCCCTGGGGATGAAGCAGCACCTATTTTAGCAGCAGGAAGACAGACCCAAGCAGGAAGGGGATAGTGACCCACCCAGGAGGGTGCTGTAATACAGGGTCAGGCCTTTTTATCAGCCCAAATCACACTATTCCCTATTAATGCAGACCCTTTGGCCATTGCTGCTTTCTCCATGAGTCATGGGAACCAACTCATGGTGGGGAGGTTGGGATAGACCAGGAAAAACTCAAGGGAATGAGGGCTGTCCCACAATGTTGGACAGGTCCTAAGTGTGTGGTATGACAACTCCAGGGCTACGTGTAGAAGGTCCCCACCTCATCATCACAGCTTATCCCAAAGAATGGCCTTCCCTGCCCAGGACAGGTGAAGTGTTGCTGGAAGCAGCTCTAAACACCTCCACTGTCCACCCATGTGGTGGTACAAAGCAGTTCCCTACCTTCTGCACGTACTGGAGGTGTCTAACCAGCCTTCCTCACCATCTGTCCAAGGGATGAACACCCTGAAGCGAATGTCTCCGGATATTTATGTTTAGGAAGGCACACAAACCTCTGGAGAGACTCAACACACGACACTGCAGGCATCTCAAGCTGGTCAGCCTAAAACCCCAAGAGGTGGATGACCTTGTCCCAGCACCTGTGAGGCTCTGCAGCTAAGGAGTGAGCAGCAGTGAGACCAAAGAACACCTGGAGCATCCCCTGGGCCACATGGATGTCCTGGTGATAGTGGATGGCAGCCAGCTGTGACACAGTGCTGAGGATCAGTCTGGGGGACCATGGGTCACCTCCTGGCTTCTACTGGACAGTGATGGGAGAAAGAAAGGCCAGAGGATGTGCGGAAGACAAACAGGGTGCTTTTTTAAGTTGGATTTTTTTTTTTCCTTTAATTAGCAAAGTTCTTTATCCTCTTTAAAAGAAAAAAACCATCCCACACCCCCTATGTGCCCACTGCTCCAGCTGCTGCAAGTGTTCCAAGGCAGAAAGTTGAGAGATGTTTAATGTCCCAGCTCAGGGGCAGCTCTGAGCCCATCCAGCCTGGGTGTGCCAGGAGTGCCTCGGGTACAGATATGGAAAAGGCAGGTGTAAAATTAGGTGATGTGCTCTTGCCAGGAACACCCAAAATCCCCTAGGAAAGCTGCAGCCCAGCCCCTTGGCCAGCAAATGCAGTGGTTCTGGAGGACATAGATGTACCTTGAGAGGCACATTGTGTCCCCAGGGCACTGCAGCCAGAACTGGGGTTTGTGCCACAGCTCAGGGATGGGAACATGACAGCAGAGAACCCATCACCCTGGGCACTGAATTTGGAAGCTGTAAATAAGAGCACCCCACACTTTGGGGGACCGAATGCTGATCCAGCATCCCAGCAAAGCTGAGTGCCTCAAAGCCCTGCTGTGGTCCCCGAGGTTGCCAGCAGCTCTGCCTTCACTGGAGCAAGTCCCCAGTGAGCCCCATATGAAGCATCCTGGATGGCATTGAGGCAACAAGGAGGTAGTGAGGTGACAGAATGGCCAGAAGAAAGGGAATGGTGCTGGAGGTCTTAGCTCAGCCCTTCCCCTGGTTACATGGGTCACTGAGCTCAGAGCCCCTGTGGCCTCTCTCTGCTATCACCACCTTCCCTCCCAAGGCCACTGTGCCATCCCCACCTCCATCCCTGCTGCGGCAGCCCTTATTTATGGGGAAGAGGTGGGGAAAGGTTTTTCTGGGGGGCCTTTGGCCATTCTGCACCCCATCCCTTCTCAGTCCTGCCTGCATCACCCCAAACCACGCACCCTTTGCCCACCCCTCTCAGTGCAATGGGAGGGGAAAGGGGGGAGGAGGATGGTGATGAAGAACGGTCACACGAGTTCACTGCCTGCTAACACCAGAAGTCAAAGGGCACTGCTGCCTTCCCTCCTCAGGCCTGCAGCTGGAGACAGCAGCCTTTTTTGGGGCTCCAGCAAGACGAGTGTGCTGTGAGTGCTGGAACACACTGGAGATGCTCCATGTCCCCAGCCCAGCCCTGGCAGAGGGGCAGCACGTGGGTAGTGCAGGGCTGGGCAAGGAGGTGAGGGGGTGGGATGTGTGCGAGTGCCTGGGGGTCTGTGCACGGATTTTGGCAAGAGGTCATTGAGGTTACATGATGCAGCATTTGTTCTTGTGGTTATGAGGGTCCTTAAATCGGAGTCTCTGCTTTGGTCGGTATTTTTCCAAGTACGTCAGCTGCTTGCTGTTGATGGCTCCTCTGCGCTTCCTGTGGGGACAGAGAAATGCCAAAACAATCAGAGACCCCAAACCACCCTGTAGGGGTGTCCCTCTGCCTAGAGCAGGAAGGGATTTTGGAGGCTGACATCAGCTGCACCCTCCAAGGATGGAGACAGGCACTGACCCCAGCAACATTCCTCACTCAGTAACCCTTTTGAGTCCCAGGACATGGAGAGATGGGGAGGAAATGTGTGGGATGGAGCTGGGGTGACTGCCCAAAGCCCCTGAGGGATGCTGCCAGCTGCTGCCCCAGCCTCCTGCATCAGCACAGGGTACTCCATGCCAATGCCTTTTTTTCCCATGCCCAGAGGAGAGAAAAGCAACCCCGCTGTCACCAAAAACCAAAACTCTGGGGCATGCCAGATCTCTCCATTCCCTCAGGGGACTTTCTGGCCTAATATCACAACACTGCTCCACTTACTGTCGGATGAACTGGATGGCATCTTCGTACTTCATCCCACTCTCGATCAAGGCCAGAGCAACAAGGACAGGAGCGCTGAAAGGCAAAAGCAGTGGCTGTCACTCCCCAGTCACACAGCCCAGGGGCTGACAGCCATCATTTAAAGTTCAAGGAGAAGCACAGGTAGCAGATCCCTCCCCCCATCAACACCTATTTCCACTAAGGTTTCACAAAACTCTGCTCAAAGAGGGACTAGGAAAAGGAAGGAGGAGCACTGGCATGGTTGTCCCTCTCCTGCCTTCATGGGGAGGTGGCAGCTGGGAGAAAATCCTGCTCAAAGAGGGGCTGGGGAAGGGAAAGAGGAGAGCTGGCATGGTTTCCCCTCTCCTGCATTCATGAGGGGTAGCAGCTGGGATGCTGGGTTTGGACTCACCGCCCCAGGCCAGCCACGCAGTGCACGGCCACGCAGCAACCGGGGTCCTCGCAGAACTTGGTCTTCAACAAGTTGAGCCAATCTTCCACAATCTTGCTGGGAGGAGGTGCTCCATCATCAAATGGCCAGTCCTGCAAGGTTGGGAAGAGAAATGCTGTCAAGTCTCTGGGGAAAACCTTCCAGGTGTTGCTTTTTACACAGGATGATGGCATTTGGGGCCTCAGCTGCAGGGAGGCAGAAGAGTGCCAGAAAAGGACTCATAGCATAGCTTTGTGGGGATACAGGTGGTTTTGTGATATCATTTGGCATACAGGAATTCCCTGGCTGCTTTGGCTCAAGGTTTGAAGCCACACAAATCTAAATCTGGAGTCTTTCCACCTCCTACAGACAGATTCAGCCTTCAGGAGCACCTGTAGGATCTGCAACATAGTTCCCATGACCTCCTGCCTCTGGAGACCAGGATAGGCATCCCATGCTCCATCCCCATCCAGATGACCTCACTGAGCTTTGGTGAGATGCAGTTCCCATAGTTCTCATCCTCTCCCCTGCCAGCTCCTAATTCCAGCACTTGGGAGCACATTGTAGGGGATTTGAGTAAAGGTGGCTTGAAGATGGTTGAAATCTCAGAGCTTGATGCAGTGCTGAAATTCAGCTTCCTGCAACACATGGAAGACCAAAAGAATGGTCTGGGAATCCACTAACACAGCCCTAGAGAGAGAGAGAATCAGAGGGAGAGAGATCACTCTAAATGGGGCCATTTAAATACCATCCTTCAGGAAAGGCTATTAAGGGAGAAAGAAAAAAATTCCATCTTCTGTGCTTCATCCTCAAGTTGCAGAGTTGCAAAATTGGAGCATGGTGAGGAAGTCGTCAAATGGGTTCTGCATTTGATACCACTCAGCCCTGGGCTCAGTTATGAGGGCTAAGTGTCACAAAATGGTGATTTATTTCCCAAAACAGATTTCTCAGGAGCAGCCTGGCTACTGGCTGCGCAGCAGTGGAAGAGAGAGACAGGAGGGGCAGCATCACTTGGAGAGGATGTGGCTTGGCGAACCCTGAAGGGTGGGGGGCACTGGGCCCTAATCCTAGATTTTGAGGAATGAGTCACTAAGCTGCTGTGCTGGAGTCATCCCTGGTGTGAGATGGCAAAATAAGCTGCTTCACTGCAGCGTCTGAACAGGTGGAGTGATTTGTGTTGGCATTTGATAGCAAAGGAGCACGCTGGGCTTCAGGGTATTTGCAACACTTGAGCCAGCCCCCTGCCTGGCCTCTGCCTGTCCTGAAAGGTCCTCTCCTCCTGCAAGGCCATGTCCTCCCTGCAGCCATGAGTGCAGGTCAGGGGATCACATCAGGGATGACACATACACCACAGAATCTTCCTGGGATGGAAGGCACCTTCAAATACCTTCTAGTCCAACCCTCTGCCATGGCAGGGACACCTTCCACTGTCCCAGGTTGCTGAAACCTGGCCATGAACCCAGACATAGGGCAGCTACAGCTTCTCTGGGCAACCTGTGCCAGTCACCACTCTCATGATAAAAACCTTCCTTATGTCTCATCTAAATCTGCCCTCTGCCAGTTTAAAGACATTCCACCTTGTTCTATCACTACATGCTATGTAAGTAGTCCAGCTCTCCTACAGCCCCTTTAGGGACTGGAAGGGGCTTTAAGGTCTCCCCAGAACCTTCTCTTCTCCATATATAGACCTATATATTGTCTATATATAGAAGCATTGAATTGTTTAGGTTGGAAAAGCCCTCTAAAATCGTCAAATCCAACTGTTAACCCACCATTGCCAAGGCCACCACTAAACCATGTCTCCAAGTGCCACATCTACAGCTCTTTTAAATCCCTCCAGGGATGGTGACTCCACCACTTCCCTGGGCAGGCTATTTCAATGCTTGACAACTCCTTTCAGTGAAGAAATTTTTCCTAATATCCAATTTAAACCTCTCCTGAAACAACTGGAGGTCATTCCCTCCTGCCCTGTTACTTGGTACCTGTGAGAAGAGACCAACCTCTACCTGGCTACAACCTCCTTTCAGGGTGTTGTAGAAAGGATAAGATCTTCCCTAAGCCTCCTTTTCTTCAGGCTAAACATCCTCAGCTGCTTTTCATCAGACTTGTGCACTAAGATATATGTCAAATATATATATCAGGATATAGATAAAAAATATACCAAACTGTGTATACCAAATAAAAATATATATTATGATATATATCTCAAAAATATGTAGAGATTTGATATAATTATAGAGATATTTCTGTATCTGCAGAGATTCATCTATCTATAGAAAACAAGGTTATAGATATCTCTTGATTTACTTTATATAGTTTCTATATGGTTATAGAAACTTTGATATAGAAGCAATTTAATTTCTATACAGTGTCTTGTATAGTTTCTTTAACTGTCTATAAAAAATATATCCTAGATATGTATCTCTCTGCATAAGAGAGATGTAAGAGATGTAAAGAGGTACATATATCCTAGATATAGAAACTCAGACTGGAGCCTCCAGTTAGAAATGGAATAAAATGCAGAATATAAGTGAGCAGATACAATCTCCAACATACGGATTCTATATATGTAGGATACAGCAATCTTTCAAAGATATATCCTGCAGAGACACAGATTGCATCTATATCTAAAGACATCTGCATCTGGAGGATCTGTATCTAGAGAGCCATGGGATTATCCACCTATATCCCTGAGGATGGAAGATGGAGCCTCCCCTCTCTCTAGGATATACATTATACAGACAGAGCTATATAAGAGGTCCTACACACGGAGGACCACCCCAGGAGACATGAGATACTTCCAAATTCTTCCCTAAATAACGAGCAGAGCCTCACTTCCCAGCTGGAGCTGAACTCTCTGGCAGGGCTATCATGCCTGACATCATCTCCAATTACTTATCAGCCAAGATACAGCCCAGGCAGCTGCCTGCTCTGCCTTTCCCAGCTTGCTGCCTGCTCCCTTTCATCCCCCCAGCTGCACCAGCCGGCTGCTGGAAGAACCTACACACCACCCCCCAGGATAAGATAACGCCGGGGGTAATGGGAACCACGCGCATCTTCCACGTGGGATCAGGCACTCTCATCCCTGGATGTTTCAGAGCCTGAGCAACAGGCAGGGAAGGCAGCTGCCGACTCAGCCGGGTGAGTCACAGTTTCGGCTGTGTGGGCAGCACTTTTCTTTCTAAAGCACAGCCTCAGCTCAGCTCAGCTCAGCTCAGCTCAGCTCAGCTCAGCTCAGCTGGGCTTCACTCTGCTCCTGCCTTGGTGTGATGCTGTATTGGGCTACCAGGGTGTTTAACAGCCCCAAGGGATGAGATATTTAAGGGTGGTGTTGGGGCAGACCCCCGGTGCCCATCCTGCTGCCCACCTACCATGACAGTGATGCCATCCTTCTCCAGGGGGGTCTTGTCATAGGTCACTTCACACACTCGCACGACCGTGGTGGCACCGTATTTCTTCAGGTCCTGGGGAGGGAAGGAGAAGGAGGGGTCTGAGCAGACCCTGCCATATGCACTCCAGTTAACTCCAACACACCCAAGCCCTGCTATGATCATATGGAGCAGTATGGATCCTAAAACAGTCCTGTGCCCCTTCTCTGAAGCTTTGACCCGTGGTCCATCCAGCCTGGCAGGCACAAGGAAACATGAAATCCCACGACACCAAAGCCATGTGGCCTTGTAGGGTTTTTAACCAGCATCGTCATGACTCCTCAGTCACAAGTACCAATGGGGCCATTTATTTTTAAGCCCTGACAGCTACATCAGCAGGGATTTTACACCCTAGGCAAAGAAACATCCCTGACATGGGTATAAGTCCTCTGAAGAAGAAATTATTTGTGTGTGGTGAGATCAGACACCTGATGCAGAAATGCATGGAGGTGGCTGGGGGGGTCATAGTATGCCCCACAAAGTGAGCTCAGCATCTCACAGATGGCTCAGGGGCTCCTTCTCCACCTTGCTGCCTTATCCCATCATCACTCCAACATGCTGCAGGCTCAGGCGTGGGACTTGGGATGCTTCCAGCATGGCTCATTGCCCAGCGAGAGGATTGCCCCCGGATTACGTGCCCGGTGTGCTGGCCTCTCCGAGCACTATGAGATCATCCCTACCAATGATCCACCTCCTTTGTTCCCCATGTGCACTCACCAGACCGTGGTGAGCCCCACATGCTCAGCAGGCCAGCCAAAAGTCTAAGAAACTGGAGGAAAGGGGAATTTTTCTCTCTTCCCACTGGTGTGGTCCCCATTGCCTTGGGTGCAGCGTGCAGAGTATGGGGTGTCCCCAAATCACAGCCACCTTCCTGTTGCCCTGAGGCACTCACACAGCTGCTACCAGGTGTTGGATCTCCAACACCAAGCTCTCCAGCAGTACCCAACACACTCTGGGCACTGGAAATTCACAGGGATATTTGGGATGAAAAGCCGTTATTGAGGTACTAGGAGGAACAGGGCAGGTTGTGTGCACCCATGTGCATTGCTCCAAAACCCTGTGACGTGATGTGCTAGTGGATCTGGCAAGGGATGCAGTGGGAATGGGGAAACTCTGTTCCATCTCTACCATGCCCAGATGTCACACCTGGGGTCCTAAAAAACATCCTATCCCAAAAAGCTGGCAATGATAGGACCCACTGCCCCAGGATGCCACCAAGGGCTGTGGTACCAAAAGGGAAATCTCATTGACATCAGCTTTTAGCCTCAAAAGATGCACCTGGACCCTGATCCCAACCTTCCAGTCTCCCTTTCTTACCTCCAAGAAGGTGCTGAGTGTGGCATTGGTGGGGTTGTGGGTGATGAGGAACCTCATGTTTTTGTAGCAGACCTCCACGGGTGCAGGGCGGTTCATCCGGGCCATGGTGGGGACAGTGGGAAGGTGAGGTGGTGCTGACAGTGGCGGGGGAAAAACCCAAAAAAGTGTGGTGTGGAGGGGCAAAAAAAACCCAAACCAAACAAAAACCCAACAACCCCTCTGCGCTTCAAAAATAAAAATAAAACAGGATCGAGAACTCAATATACAGACGTTGTGCAAATAATCCCAACTCCTGGGAGCGCGCTGGCTTCCTTGAAACACCACAAGCCCCAGGGGGAAAAAAAAAAGCCAGATGGGGAAAAAAAAATAATATTAACGATAATAATAATAATTAAAAAAAAAATCCCTTTGCTGTAGTGTTGGCGTCCTCTGTGTGTGTGCGACGTTGAGCGGCTGCTGCCTCCGGTGCCGCGCGCTCCAGGGCGCTCTAAAAAGGCCTCTGCATATGGGGGGTGGTGGTGGCGGGAGGGTGACCCCCGTCACGTTACCCCATCGGGGTATGTGGAGTACTTGGGGGCGGCACGGGGGGCCGGGAGCCTACGGGGCGGCGTCGGCGGCGTCCGGCAGCGGTGCCTCGCTGGGGCGATCCATGCACGGGAGCCTTGAATGGTTGAGTCGGAGGGTTGGGGTGCTGGGTGAGACGAGGAGAGGCGGCCGGGGGCTGCTTCACAGGGCGGGCTGCCAGGGGCTGTGGGGTTCACAGCTGCTCCTCAGCACCTCCATAAATCGCAGCGGAGAGCGAGGCTGCAGGGGAGAGAAAGGGAAGTGAAATGGTGAGAGCGTCCTCCTCCCCATGGAAGCAAGACCCTGCCTGGTGTGGGTGCCCCTGAAGGCAACATCACTTTCTAGATCCCGTATGAGGATCCCTGACCATCCTCATCTTCACAGGAGAGCACAGATTAGAATGCAAGGTGGTACTTAAAGCTAAAGCTGAAATATCATCTAGAGAGCTGAAATGGCACTGGAAAGGCAGAGGGAGTAACTCACATTTCACCCGTAGAATGGAAAAGCACATGGCAGGGAAGGCCTTGCTCCCATACGCCACCCAACATCTGCACCTGCTGGTGGATTTAAGCATCCAATCCATGTCAGCTGACCCCCCTGACACCCATCCAGAACCCCCAGACCTCACCTCTGTGTCCCCAAAAGGCATGCTGAGTATCTCCACCCCAAATGCACGCTGTGCCTGAAACCAGCTGCTGCTGCTGCTAATCGGCCACATGCTCCTGGTGCTGGGCTCATGTCCACCAAATGCACCTCTAATGCTCTTAGGAGAATTAAGCTGCCTGCAAATGAGCTATCTTGGGGAGGGGGGGCTGAGGAGGGGGCTGTGTGTGTGTGGTTTTGCCAGGGTTAGTGATGGATGTGTCTCCCTGCCTGCTCATCCACATTCCCACACAGCCGGCACAGCGCTCCCAGTAACGGAGCCCAGCCCCTCAACCCGTGACATCTTTGCTTTCAAGAATGGCAGTGGGAAGAATTAAAAAAGAAAATCAATTCCCACTGTGGAAATACCCAAATCCGTGAGATGATGGGCCCAGCAGGGAGGCAAGGGCTCTGCCAGCCCCACTCAGAGCTGAGGGAAACCCAGCCGGAGCCTCCCCAGGTTGTTCCCCACTGGACTCTTGTTTTGAAGCTGGTCCTTCCCCCAGGTCAGCGGCTGCTTAGTGCCGGGTGGCCAGAGCCTCAAAATAGACCATAAGCACATAAGTAACCCAAGCCAGGCCAGCAGGCACCCCCTTGCCTCTCCTCACAGCAGCCAGAAACTTTCCCCTCTGGATTGTTTCACCCTTATGCAATGAGACAAGGTGGGAGCAGGGAGATGAGCTGAGCCTTGAGCATACCCAGGAATGAAAAAGTTAAATAGCAACAGGAAAAAAAACAGGTGAGGTGTCACGGGAAGCAGAGATGCTCGGCTGAATGTGCCCAGTTTAGCTGCTATAATCATGGACTCTTCCCAACAAGCATGTCCCATCACACCTGCCTAATTTTTTTTGCCCATAAAAAAGAGGATAATGCTATCCCACAGCTTTGCAAGGATGCTCTGCAAAGTTCAGACCCTGCCTGAGCTGCAGGGGATGAGTGGGACACTTGGGGGGAAGACTTTCCTGTCCTCATTGTGAAATCAGATTTTAACAGTTTATGGAGACCGGGAGCTTGACTGAGGCATGGAAGTGAGGAGGGAGCCAAGTCCTCACAACATTTAGGTGTGATTCAGAGCAGGTCAGCCCACAGATGATGCTGAACCCCCAGGATAGCTGACCCTCCCCACCTGGACCACAGTGGCTGGAATTTTGGTCAAAGCTTGCAATGATCCTGCAAGATGGGCTCGGGAACCTGCTTTCCCCACAGTGTACACCATGCTTTTTCAGTGATGATCCCACCCATCACTTTTGTTTGTGGGGTATGCTTCTCCCCATGGCTTGGTAAGAACCAATTTTGTATTTCTGGAAGGTAGTTTTGGGCTGGTTTTGGCCATCTGGCTCCTTCATGTCCAGCTGCCAATCTGCTGGCCACCACAACCACAAAAAGAACCAGCAACTCAGTGAGCGAATATTTCCCAGGGAAAGCCTGCTGGCAATCCCCTCAGCAAGGTCCATGTTTTTCATTTTAAGGAAAAGAGAGCTTAAAACCCTCCAAAGGGATGGGAGGTGGGAGAGATGGTCAGCCACAGTTGCTTGCATAAAGGGAAGAGCTGATGCAAAGTAGGAATTTCCCCAAGCCATCACCTTGAAAGCCCAGTTCCTCTGAAGCAAAGGGCTTGAAGATCTTTGGCTTTTACTTTTTACGCCTCTGCTCTGCAGGCTACCAGTGCATTTAATGCCATCTGCCCTAATGATTTGATCTGATCCTGATGATCGATCTCATTTGACGCACCAGCACCAAAGGTGCACAAGGGAAAGCATCAAAAAACAACTTTTCTCTCTCCAAACAACCTCATATCTTGTTTTAACCAGCTGCCAGGGACATTAATACGAACTGTGCCCATGTTTACCCGTGTTCTGGATTAAATCCCACCCACTGAGCAATCCCGTGGGACTGGGAGCTCCTGCCAGCACCAATGCCTGCACTGGTCCCTGTCATCATCTGAGTTCATGCTCCATCGGCGCTCCGGATCCTGGACAACTTTTTATTGGCTTGGGTGTGCTCGCTGCCAGTAACGGAGGCTCAGTGGGAACCGCCTGCCTACGAGAACAGAGAGTGCTCCTTTCCCACAAGGTCTCCTCTCCAGTGGAAGCGTTTCAAGTATTTTGGCAATCACACGTCCCAGCAATTCAGCCCCGAAGCCCATAAATCCCTAATGGATATTCAATCACAAATCATCCCCAGCGTTTCAGCCTGCGATGCTGATCTCCATATTAAGCATGGCAGAACAATGTGGAAAAGGGAATTTCAGCTAATGTTAATAAGCTGCCAAGTGGAATATAAATCCTTCTGATTTGAGCGCTCTGGGGGATCTAGAGGAAGCATGCAAGGACACAGTGAACAAGCCCTGGATGAGGATGCTCAGCAATGCAGCGCTGGCCTGTCAGGCTCAAACCCATCTTGGGGAAGGCCAATGAAAGGCGGTTGTAGCCAGGTGGGGCTGGTCTCTTCTTCCACACAACAAAGTGACAGGACAAGGTGAAACAGCCTCAAGTAGTGCCAGGAGAGGTTTAGATTAGGTATAAGGAAAAATTTCTTCACTAAAAGGGTGCTCAGACATTGGAGCAGGCTGCCCAGGGAACTGGTAGAATCAGTATCCCTGGAAGTGTTCAAGAGAGGCATGGATGTGCCACATGGTTTAGTGGTGGATATGGCAGTGCTAGGTTAACAACTGATCTGAGATCTTTTCCACCTTTTATGATTCTATGATTTTATTTTCACCATGACTGTGGAAATTTCTGCTTCTTACACAAGAATTTTGCAGCCAAGAGCCCATTGAGGATTCAGTATGAACCACACCCGTGTGGCAAGAGAGCAGTGAAGGATGCTGCTCTGGGGGATGCAGACCATTGAGGTATCATCTCCTTGTCTTACATCCCCAAAACTGAGGAGATCAGAGGGCTCCCCAAAACATTCCTTTGCAGTGTGGGCAAGACCATTACTAATGTCTTGGCCTCATCCCAGATGTCCAGCGACTGAGCCTGCAACAGAGGGATGAGGCTGATCTTCCTCACAGCAACTTGATGGAAAATAAAGGTCAGATCTTCTTCATGAAGTGAATGGAAGAGCTTGGTTGGAGCAGTGAGCAGATGCCTGACCCGCTGGCTGTGCTGCTGGTACCCAGCTAGCGGGACACAGATGGTGGAGTCAAGTTTTCCTAAACACTGCACATCCCCAAGCAAAGGAAAAGGAAGCTTTGCAGAGCCAAAGTGTCGCTCCACATGGGCTTTAGCATCTGGAATCAGAACAAAGGCTCTTACTCACCCAAACAATGTGTATGTCACCCATATATAAATATAGTGATCTTGGAGTGAGCACATCTCCTGTTCAAAGTTCACCTTCAGAGAAACCCAACAAAACACCCAGCTGTGTCACGCTTTCTTGACCTCTCTCCTGCTTTCAGCTCACGTAGCAAGACGCTGACCAGCCCTTTCCCCTCAAGGCTGATGAAGTCTTGCTCTCCCTGCTCCCAACAAGCACTCCCATGACCCTGAAAACTGAATCCAAGTTTCTGAGTATTTCCAGTTATCTCCATGCAGAAGTTTCTGCACACATCCATTGCCACTGACATGAGTGACCATTGGGAGCAGGTCTTTGAGGCTCAGCTGCACACATGAGATCTGTACAGCAATACCACCACTGTCACCATTGCCACCAGGATGAGCAGCACCACCAGCATCACCATTGCCACCAGGATGAGCAACACCACCAGCATCACCATTGCCACCAGCACCACCACTGCCACCACCATCACTGCAACCAGAATCAGCAGCACCACCACTGTCACCATTGCCACCACAAAGACCACTGCCATGAGCATCACCACTGCCACCAGTGTCACCACTGCTATCAGCAGGAGGAGCACCACTGCCATCACCATGAGCAGCACCACTGCCACCACATCACCACTGCCATCAACACCACCACTGCCACAAACATCAGCAGCAGCACCACCATTGCCACCAGTGTCACCACTATGAGCAACACTGCCACTTCCACCATCAGGTTCCACCAGCATGAGCAGCATCGCCACTGCCACCATCACCAATCACTGCCAGGGAGGAAAGGTCCCAGGACACAGAGAGCCACAGTGCTGTCCTCAGCTTGTGACTGCAGCTGGGACACAGCCAACATGCTGAGATTTCCTCCAGTTGCATCTGCAAGGAAGGAAACAGGAAAGGTCCAGGAGGAGAGCGACAGAAAAAAACACCCGGCAGGAGCCAGCATCTGTGGAGAGAGGTGTAAGCAGCCACCGGCACTGCTCCAGGTGCAGAGCTGGGCAGCGCAGATGGGATGTCCTGGAAAACCCATGATGATATGGTATTGTGGTGGCTGTGGGGTACCTGCTGTCTGGGGTGAAGCAGTGCCTGGCACTATCTGCCAGGGAAGCATCGCGGGGTTTTTCCTCCAAGGGGTTATTTTTCAGGTTCTCTTGCTGCATGTGATGTTTTCAGAGCAAAACACAACAAGGAGGATTAAAAATGCACAGGTGCAGGGGGAGAGCGATGGGGGGCTCTTGGCAGCTCATGAAAACACACCTGCAAGATAAACCAGATCATGCATCTTTCCCCGCATCCTTTTTGGTGTGCAGTAAATACTGGCTGGCACAAAATTTCACTGAAGAGAGCTGTTCAGCCCTTGATTTTACAGCTCCAGTTGGGCTTAAGGAGTTTAGTAGTATTTAGAGAGCAGGGAAAGATGCCAGCATGATGTTGGTGCTGACATTTGCAAGCAGGAGGCACTCAGGACACCAGGAAAGAGAGAGGAATGGGGAAGCTAAGGCACCAAGCCAGCCAGCCAGATAAAAAGAAGAGCACAGTCTTCCCAGTACTGTGCAAGCTGGGAATGCACCAGAGGCACTGGTAATACAATCAACCCTTTCTTATCTTGTATTTGCACCTTTCATCTTTGAAGACAGGCTGAGGCACAGTGTGGAAAGTGTCTACAAAGGTCCTTTGGGAGTTGTTCTTCCCTCTCACCCAGATTCACAACCCCTGGACACGGACCCTGTGCCCATATTGGGTTTCCTGTGATGCCACCACTGTCAGGGCTGCCTGTCCTGTCCAGAGCTCATGGGGCAATGCCCTGGAGGAAACATGATGCTTCAAGCACCCCTTCAACAGCCCTTTAGCTGGAATTTCAGCTTTTCCCTTCACATGCAACCCCCAAGCAATTCAGATTTGAGTTCTCCATGGACAGCTTTTTAACCTAATTCCTTCTTGTATCAGAAGAGATTCAGCCATCAGAGGATCATAAAAACCACAAAAAAGCACTAAACCTTCCACACTGATGGAAAAAAGGAACCCCCTCAGCTGAACACAGTCCCCAGTCCATCTCTCCCACCCTGTCCCCAGCAGTGGACAACTCACAGGCAGCCAGCAGTATCCCTGCTCACAGTGAGATCCTGGTTTTATGATCCGGGATATCCCCTCCACCGCCTTCCCCCAGCAGCCACGAGGAGCTCACAGCCGTGGCGCCGACGTCAGAGGCTTTTCCTGGCTTGGATTTGAAGGGAAAGGAGGAAAAAAAAGAGAAAGAGGGGGGAGGAAGGGAGGCCAACTCCACGGGGAAAAGTAATAACAGGCTTGGGGCTGGCTGCCTCCCAAATCTGCAGAGGGTGTGCCCTAGAGGGCTTTTTTGGGAGGGGTGAAAGGCTCGGTCGTTTGGGGACGGATGGTCCCCACGCTCCGACGCCTGATGCACAGGGCAGTCAGGCACCCCAAATACTGAAGGCCAGCTCCCCCCATCCTTCAGGGATTTCTCTGGCCAGAAGAATCAGGGAAAAAAAGCAATTCTGTGTGAGATTGGGCATTTCCAGGCTTCAAGCCTTGTCCAGCAGTATCTTTAGAAAGAAAAGAATCCAAATGTCAATCCCATCTTCATCCCAAAACACACACTGGGGGAAAACTGACCCCAGCAGTCCTCCCTAAGTGCCACTGCCACGTGTCTCTCCTACCCTGAAACTCTGGTGAAGCTGAACACCTGCCCAGCTTTTTGCCTGTGGTTTCCCACAGTATTTTGAGTGAATTTAATACTTGTGACAGGTGGCAAAGTTTGGGGGTGGGGGTGAAGAATGATGCTTTTTTTGGGGGAAAAAAACGAGAAGCAGCAGCACACTCCTGGAAAGGGCAGGGAACAGCTGCCATGACCTCCCCTTTGAGGCACAGTTTGAGCCTGAGCCTGTGTCCCACTAGACATGAACTTTGCTATTTGCTATGTCCCTCCTAGGTGGTGGGATTCTGATGGGAAGTTGTCCTTACATTACCTGGTCTTACTTTGTGAGGCCACCAGCAGCCCTGACCCAAGGCCACCAGAGCCCTGTCTGCGTCACTGGCGCCTCTTGCACAACCCCCAACCCAGACGGGCTGCGGTGGCTTTGATGGAAGCTGCTGATGATGAAGAGGGCTCCAGGGGACTCAAATCTACCCAAAGGGAGGATTTTGACCTGCAGACAATGTTGAAATAGTGCTCTGTGACATGCTGGGGATGCAACACAGGACAGAACATGCTCTGCCTGTGATGTGTCCCATGGAAAGATCTCTGGTGGCATCAAACTATGGTCAGGATTGTCCAGAGAAGACAAGCTCTAGACAAAGGCAGCTCTTCCAAGTCAAAGGCACCAGGTTTAGATAGTGTTTGTGGGTCTCTGAGCTTCCTCCACCATCCAGACTCTGCGCTGCCTGGGGTGGTCCTCCCACACCATCTTGCTCTTGCTCTGCACTATTTAGTTTACACATTTCATTCCATGGAGACAGGGTCACACCTATCACGACAGGCTGCTGGGAGGTGGCAGCACCACCAGCCCTCTCCTTTGTGTTGGACACCAAAGCACTTCTGAAGGCAGACACCAAGCCCATGGGGACAGAGCTGCATGGAAACCCCTGGATTGCCTCCTCCTCATCCTCTCCAGCCATGGCCATTGTCATTTTAACAGCAGAAACTGCTCCTTGAAATAGCCCCGCCAGGGATGTCCCTTTTCCAGCAAGATGTGACAGAGATGCTGCATGTAGGTGCAAAGTGTCCCCTCAGGACTGTCAACAATACAGAGAGATCCTGGGGGAAACATGATTGAGATTTAGCCAGGATTATTAAAAGCCATGGAGCAAGTGAATGGAGATGGGAAAACAGGCTGCTCCTAGGCAGGATGTGGCAAGGTCTGGCAGTATTATGAAGAATCCCCCAGCATGTCATGCTCTTGGCTCTTCCCATTAAGCCCAGGTCCTGCAGAGATGGTTTTCCCTAAAACCCTCTTCCAGAAAACTCCTTAGCTCCAGCAAAAAGTCACAGCAGAGCTCCATGGGTGCCACAGGACAAGATCTCTGTAAAAGCAACATGTTGACAAAGCTCTAGGGACAAAGGTGGGCACTTCCAAATTGCCAGTTTTGGATGAATGGCTACAGCATGGCCTGATCCTGCACCCTCTCCTACTCTCCTGGACCCAGCCATCCTCAGCAACAGGGACAAAATCCTTTGGTCCTGCCGCCCTTGCGCAAAACCCCAGAGCTGCGCCAAGAGTTGTCCCCCACCCGTGGGAGTTCGCAGAGCAAACAAAGGTGGTTTTCTTTCAAATAAAAGATCAAAGGGCACAAAATACTGAGAGTCACAGCTGTTCTTGCTGCAGGGACATCAATGTCTCCACTTGCTCTGCACAGCCTTCCTGGTGTGTAAAGCACTGCCTCATGTCCTCAGCCTGATTTGCACCATGTCCACATGGGAGATGGGGGACTAAACTGGAAGGAGGAGGAGGGAGGATCAAGCATCACTTTGGAGGAAGGAGATTAAGGCAGTGCAGAGCTCAGATTGCTTGGGGTCTGCAAACCAGAATCACAGAACTGTAGAATCATTCAGGTTGGAAGGGATATCCAAGCTTATAAAGTCCATCCTTCAACCCAGTGCCATCCTGCCCACCAAACCACATTCCTGAGTAGTATATCTACCCATTTTTGAACACTTTGGGGATGGTTTCCACCACTTCCCTGAGTAGCCCATTCCAATGCTGAGTCACTCCTTCAGTGAAGAAACTCTTCCTGATATCCAACCTCAAACTCCCCTGGTGCAACCTGAGGCCTTTTCCCAACTAGAGAACTTTTCCCAACCTCAGAACTTTTCCAACTACAGAACTCAAAGCCCCTTGGAAATGCACCTTGCAGCTGGGCTCAGATGGGCATAAAAAGGTAAGGATGTGGCAGTGACTCTCGCTCCAGCTCAAAATTGGTGGCCAGGGAGACCTCATTGCAGGTTTTCAATATAATAAAGGGAGGTTGAGGAAAAAAAAGATGGAAAAAGACTTTTACATGGGCCTATAGTGATACAACAAAAAGCAACAGCTTTAAATTGAAAGAGGGCAGGTTCATATTGAACATAAGGAGGAAATTTGTTATGATGGGAATGGTGACACACTGAAACAGGCTGCCCCCAGAAGCTGTGGCTGCCCCATCCCTGGAAGTATTTAAGACCAAGCTGGATGAGGCCTTGAGCAACTTGGTTGCAATGGAAGCTGCCTCTGCCCATGGCAGCACAATTCCATCCCAAGCCATTGCATGATTCTCTGAGCACCTGATGGCCAGGGCAGCTGGGTGTCACCATGATCCTTCCCCTGGGTACTCCACATCAGCTTCCACCAGCTTCCCACTTGCCTCTTCACAAAGTGGGGTTCAAACTGACTTCAAGTTTAACCAAGATATTAAAGAAACCTTGCTGGAACAGGATGCTCTGAGAATTAGGTAAATGGGATAAAAAAACCCATTGGGCTGGAGCCCTACAGTGCTGCAGCTTGGGAGGTGGTCTTGGACTGCAAAAATGGGCTCCCCAATTACTATCAGGCCTGTCCCTTTCTGGGCTGCACACCAGAAGCAGAGAGCAGCTGCTGCAGCCCCAGATGAGCACATTTTAAATTACATCCTCACTTGTCACACAAGAGATGCTCTGGCATGCCAAGGCTGCTCTCAGCCACTGTTGGAGGCGAAACCAGCTAAAAAAAGATGGCAAACTATATAGATCCTAGTGCTTCTTGAACTTAAATGAACTGTCTTTCAATACAGAAGATGAACAGTCATCCAATCCTGTTCCTGTCATTCACAGGAAGGATTTCCAGCAGTGGCTTTGTAAAAGCCAACAAATGCCCTGGTATCTCAGGAAGGGAAATTGCAATGATTTGCATGAGCAAAAAGCTCGTGTCAGAGCCACTGAGGGATGATGATACTTGGTGCTCTTCCCATCCTGTCAGGGAAAGAGAGGAGAAGGTCATGCAGCACAGCCAGCTGGCTTTGATGGACTGTGCCCAGGTGATTTTGGAGATCACCAAAGGAGAAGGACCACATCCTCAGGGGAATGGCAGGATGAGGAAGAAATCCATCCTCTAGAGTGGAAATATCACCTGTACACCACAACAAGAGCGTATGCCACATCCCATGGAATGGTGCACCCAGGAAAAGCAAATCCAACAATGGGGATGTCACAACCTCAAAGCACCTTTCCAGATTGATACAACATGGAGGTGAAGTGTCATCACCAAGTGTTTTTGGGGCTGGAGGAACCTGCAGTCAAGCATCACTTCTCTCCAAAATGCCTGTAGGGTGTAAGGAGAGCGTCTGACTGTTCAGGAAGTGCCCAGGAAAGCTTACTCATGAGCATGCTTTGCCTTTGACTTTCTTTCATCTAGATTTTTGCATAAATCCAGTGCTGCCTTTAGGGAAATGCAAATTCCCTGGAGAAAGGGGAGCGTTTGAAGGTGCTGGCTGCTCTGACGTGCCAGGCAAGGAAGCGACGCTTTTATCACTTGAAAATTAAATAAAGGCTGAGATGTGAAGCCTCCCCACCTTGCTAAGCAGGAAAACTTCCTCAGCTCCTGCAGCCGGATCCAGCAGGGATGGGACAGGCAGGATGCGGCGTTTCATCCGTGCTCTGCACATCCTCCCCAGCCCCAGGGGTGAGCTTTAATGGCCTGGAGACATGCAAGCTGCTCTGGCTCCGCTTGGCTCCCTGGCTCCCGATGGTTTCTGAGGCATTTTGACACCCTAGCGTGGGTGGCATTTCCCAGGCACCCTTGCTGTGCTGGAGCAAGCTCTAATCAAGCTGAAAGCAAATGAGCTTCCCTAGGTAAAGGAAGCTGCAAGACCAAATTCATCATTTATGATGAAGCTGACTGATGATATACTAAATGTTTCTGTGGATGTACACACACATAGTCTGCCTTTCAGCAGGGAAAAAGGGAAAGGAGGTGAATGAAAAAGCAACATCAGTAACAACCTGTCGGGGTTAAATACTGGCTTTGAATGGTCCCTGTCCCTCTACTCCCCGGGGCACATAACAGGGTTTCAGCCTGGGGAGGAGGCAGACATTTCCTATTCTGTTGGCCATGGGTGTATCCTGGGAGAGATTTTCTCCATCTTTTTCATGCTACTTCTAAAGAGCCAGGCTGCTGCAAATAGAAAACAAAACATTGAGGAATATCTATGGAGACTTTGTAGAACACCCAGTGCTGACTTAAGGCTCAATTAATTCCCCCATTGTAAGCTCCTTTGGTACAGAGAAAAGGCAAAATCAGGGCATTCCCATTAATATACCTGGCTCCTTGCTGAAATCCACACTATTTCAACTATCCTAGAAGAAAAACCCTACAGGCACAGATGTGTACAGAGTACTCCAGCAGCCAGCACAAAGGATGTTTTGCTACTTCACAAATAATTTAAATTTGGCATTGCACGTGACAACCAACAGCAAAAGCAGCCTGGTGTGGTCTGGACCACAGTGGGAGAGAGGGAGCAGAGACAAGGGACACTGAAGATGTCCCTTCCAGCCACAGGACCTGGGGCTCATCTGCTCCAGTGTAAAGACAGCAGGTACTGGTTTGGCTCGGTTCTACAAGCATAAGGGCATTGTGACATCGATGGCCATCTTGGCAAAGGCACCATGGAGTTGATCTTGACTTGAGGGAGTTGAAAAATAAATTAAAAAGTTTATTTTCAGCTTGATCTGTTCCCAGCTCATCTCTCTAAAAACAGGCAGCTGTACTGGCAGGGCACTGTGGGCAGCTCTGGGACAGGCAGCCAAGGGTTGCTAAATGAGCACTGTAATTCAATGCCGAGGCATGGGGTGAAACTCTGCTGTGTGTTCCCATATGGGAATATCTCTGGCATTTTCTTTTATCAGCTGGTCGATAAAACATCCCCATCCTGTTTCCAGACCTCCTGTAAGTGTCATTCGTCACGCAGATGGAGCACATCCTCTCTGCTGTCATTAGCACATCCTGGGCTGGCATTTACTAGAAACGCAACAGAGGGACTTCCCTCAAGCTCCACCAGATAGTGGCACCTGAAAGATTGTGGGAAACTCAGCAAGAGACTTCCCTGCAAGGTTTGGAAATGCCAACCAACTTCTTCCATGTAGCTGGACCCACAGCCTCCCTGGCTAAGCCTCGCAAGCTGGCAGGACCATGGTGATCTGCATCTGCAGGGGTGCACCCACGGAGCCATCACCCAGCTCAGGCACAGAGGAATACCTGCCCCAAATCTGCTCCCAGAAGACTTCTGCTCCCAGAGGACTGGCACAGTGTAGGAATAGGAGCTTTTAGTTAACCCTAAGGATCAGCTCTGAGCTCACCCACTTCCAGCACAACCGCAGGCAGGAGCATCACTGCGGCATTGCTGCCTCCAAAGCTGGTGACAACGTCACCAACTTCTCACCAGGAGCATATCCAAGCTACCCTTCCAGCTTGCAGCCACAGAACCAAGGATGAGGAAGATTCACAGCATCCAGGAGCAGTAGTGCATCCCTCTGATGCCAGGGCAGCGATAAAACCTTGGTCTTCGACCTGTCCACTTCAATAAAACAAACAACAGCTCCATGCAATCTTCTCTAACTTTAGACGATACCAATTTTAGCCCAGCTGCCTGCATGACGCCTCTGCTGCATTTTTATGCCTAGCTTCAGGCAGATATTCTGATTTTTGTAATGCCTCAAGACAGTTGTGGGGAATACACAGCCATTCTTAAAGCAACGGCAAAAATAAATCAGTGTTTTAAAGGGAAACAGAAGGGGGAAAAATAGCCTTGTTTTGGAAAATAAAGAGAAAAACCTACTAAGTTTTGCTAACAAAAACCACTAACACATGAGACACTCCTAACCCCCATCTCCGGGCCATGAAATTACAAAGCTGGATCATGGGCTGCCCCACTTGTCCACAGTTTACTGCCACTCTGGGCTTGTTATCTTGGGGGACTGGACTAAGGTTACATGGTTGTCTCTGTGCAAAAGCTTTTTGCACATTTGTTGTCAATCAGATAATGGATGGAGGATGCTCAAGAGTAGCTCTGGGATATACAGAAGGCATCTCCATGTCACATTAACCCAGCCTTGTACAATATGAGAATTTGAGACAAACTTTGTCTCCAAATTGTGCCTTTTTCAATGAGTTCATTTTCAGGAAGCTATCCCATCCACTAACCTCAAAAAATGTCACTGGCTCACATCCATTAAACCAGATAAATGAGAGTTTCTAAGTTCATAACTCAAACTGAAGTCAGAAAGTTTTGTCTTTGATTTTCTAGAGCTGATTCACGGCCAGTCTGACCCAAAATGTGCTTGCTTTAAGTTTTTTGTCATTTCAGGGTTCATTTGCAGTTTAAAGTAATGCTCTCCTCCTGCCTCAAGTCCCCTGTGCTCTCATCCCAGCTCAGTGCTGGCACAGCTTGTCTTGGCACTTCCCAAAGCCTGTGTGGACACACTTTTCGAACCTGATCAAGTAAAATGCCCCTGGATTTGCTTCTTTGCCAGAAATTCAGAGGGACATCAAGCAAGGATTTTGGTCCTGGAGCTTGCCTGAGCAATCATCCCTGATGCTTACCACTGGCAGAAAGCACCACCTTGGACTTATTTTTATCTCCAGAAAGACATTTGAGTTTTTCCAAACTGAGCTTTCCCCCTCTCTGCTGCACCAGTAAAAGAATTGTGAGCTTCCTTATTTCACTGAACCCAGCTGTATTTCTGGTCTGCAGAGTCAACAAGATGAGCAGCCAGCTTTCTGGCTCCCTTGGAAACTCTGCAGTCCAAGAAAATCAGATGAAACATTTGAATGTGCTCAAGCTTGTTCGTCAACAGTCTGATTTCTGAGGGACCTGACCCTGCGTCCAGGCCAGCCAACGCTGCACTGAGAGCAGTATTTTTGGGTCCTGTGTGGAATACTCCTGCAACAGTCCTGCTGCCAAGTCTTGCAAAAGTTCCCAGGCTGAAGAGCTGGATGTGAGAAGCATCCACGGCAGGGTTCATGTGAGTTGCTGAAACATCTCAGTTCACCGGGGAAGGGTCAGAAGTGGGGAAGGACGCACATCATGTTGACTACAACTCAATAAAGCAACAAAATACCTACAGAGGACTGTCTGATATCTCACATCGACTGTCACAGGAGGGCTGAGGTGGCAAGGGACCGCCTCCAACCTCCTCAAGAAGTGAGGCATCACTATGGGCATTTCACCACTGACGCCTTGGCATCCTCATGGACATCCTGCAGATCAGATGGTCACTGCAGTCACGCATTACCACCATGCCTTGATTGATGGATGAGATTCCTGGTCCTGGCTACTTGAACTGTGCTCCTCTGAGGAGATGTAGCATCTAAAACATACTTCTAGAGTTAAAGGATATAATTTCCTCCCTTTGCCCTGCCCAAGGTCATTGAAGGACATGGGCCTGCCTGGAGACACAGATCTCTCTTCCCAAACACTCTCTCTCAGCTCCATAAACTCTTTCACTTCAGAGACAGGAAATGCACTCTCAAACCCAAAATATGGTGATCACTCTGGGTCCTCCAAAGAGGTTCATCCACAAAGCCCATGTGCACAAAGGCATGGCGTTCTGTCATGGCCCAGATTGAGGCATCTGGCTGAGCCCGCAAGGTGGAAAGTTCAAGTGGCTCCTGTTTATTTGGCTTTGCAGAGAGCAGTCGCCCAGGCTGAACGTGGGCCAAGCACCTTCCCATGTCAGGAAGTACTGCTGGAGTCTTTAAATAACCAGCAGTGGTCAGGGCTTTGGTTTACAGCTTCTCTGGACAGAAAACCATCCCTCATTCTGTGTCTGCTCCAGCTCCTTCTTGGGTGTAAGTGTCAACACTTGTCTCATTACCTCATAGGTCTTCATGTCCATATAAACCAGCCCCACATGGAAGGTTGACAGAAGCAGGAAAAGTTCTCCAAGCACAGGCATAAAAACACACGTGGGCTTCTCAGCCCTTGTGAAAGATTAATTTTATGTCCTATAGTCAAAGTCCTTCCCTTTGCTTTTGTGTAAATTTGTAGTTCCCTGGGGCTCTCCTCATCCTCCCCATCCTGCTTTAAGACACATCTCCTCACACTCCAACACTGAATTGCACCACCATAAGTGATCCTCACCTTCCTGCAGCCTGACTGCTGCGCTACCAGTGCCCTGGGGTGACTTTATGATGCTTGTATCCCCAATCGTGTGTTCTGTTCATGTTACATATTAAGTTCTGCACCTTTAAGCCTGGTTCTGAGAGTAAAGGGGCAAAGAAGAAGCTGCAGTTTGTTTTCAGAAACAGCATTCACTGCCCCACAGCTCTCTCGGACTGCATTGTCTGCAGCACGGACAGACAGTGGGACAGAGCTCTCCTTTGCTTTTAGTTAGTTTTTAGCTAGCTGGGGCAGGGAAGTTCCCTGGACTGTAGTTTTCTTTTTGTCCTGGATGTGTTCAAACCTGCTCTGGACTGAAAACCCCAGGAAAACACTGGGAGCTCAGGGCTGTGGCCCACCAGGGCCTGGGCCTCGGCACTTTCCAGCACTGAGGGCAATGATAAGAGATAAGCAAGCCCAGCTACACCACATAGCAAGGACTTTTCTGGATTTGCCATCTCTTTGAACAGCAAAAGGTTTTATTGTTAAAGATTATTCATTTTTTTAAGCTTGTGGATACTTTGCTTGTTAAATAAATTGTTTTTTCCACTTTTTCTTCAAGGAAATCTTTTCCCAAACCAATTGGGGGAGGGGCTGCTTGAATTTGTTTTCTGGAGGGACCCCATTTAGAGGTTTTCTTCCAAATTTGCCCTAAACCAGGACACCAGTTCATAGGATTAAAATTAAGAATAAAATCCTTCCTCTGGGGCTAGTAGAAAATGCCAAGATCCCTCCACAAAGGCTTTTCTCAAGTATTTCCCTGGGATACTTGAAATCAGAAATCTTGCCAAGAACCTGGGTAGAATGGGTCACCCAGCAAATCCTGCTTTACTGATGGTAAGTTCCCAAAAGCTGTTTCACCAGGAAGCCTGGCTACTTTGGGATTTTGGCTTGCCAAGATTCTGGAGAACATAAATGAATTTTTTTTTACCTATAGCTGTCATTAACATATTAACCTAAAATGATGGCTGGTGAGAGGAAGCTCTGTAAATAAGCAAAATAACATTTTACAGTTGGAAAACAAGACCTTGTCCTGACCTCCTCTCTTGGGCATATTCACTGGTGCACAGCAAACCAGTATTTTATTTTAAACTGTGTTTGTAAAAAGTTAAAAAAAGCTGCTTCCTTGACACTTAAGTCAGGTAAGGACACAGCAGGCCAATCTGCCATATAAATAAGCCTGCTCTTGTATACACATGTGTTTTAAAATAAGCTTATGAAACGTAAACACATGGGCTTTGACAAAAAATAATTCAGCCTCACTGAAACCATTTAAGTGGGACTGAGCCAGGCTTCAGAGATCTGCACAGGGCACAATAACTTTGACCCAAAAACCCTTAGAGACAAATAAAACACTCTCATAAACATGCAACAAGGAGAAAAATTCAGTATTTTTCTGAAGGATCATCCCTAGAGCTGCATTTCTGTCTTGGCTACAGGAAGAAGAGATTGGTGGGGGGGAGGAAAGAGTTTCTTCCAACCCACGTGAGCAGGTTCCACACTGCCCACCTTCTTTGTACCACTGAGGTGGGCAATTTTTCTATTTGTCACTGGCCTGTATGCCCCAGGAGAGGGGCCAACCAGCAAGAAACCTAGGCTTTAAAAACAAAACACAGCTTTGGTTTCAGAGGGGCAGGTGCAAGGGGAAAAACTACTTTTAACCCTCATTCTGTAAAAGGGGAATGGGACCCCTCTGAGTGGCACCTGTCTGAGTTTAGAAGATTTATTTGGAGTCAATGAAGGCATCTGACTGGTAGTTAATCCTGGTGCTGGGCACTGGGGCTGGAGAAGTGGACATCAAAGCATTCCTGAATCTGCTGGGGAAATGGGAGAGGCAGCAGACAGGGCTCCACCCTCTCCCTGCATGGCTGCTGGGATGACAAGGGGCACAGACCTGGCTCTCCAGGATCCAGAACACCTGTCTAGATGTCTGAGCAACCCCCTGAGGATGGATCTTCTCACTCAATTTGCTGGGTTTCCATCCTGCTGCAAACACGAACAGCAGGAGATGCTCCAGCCCTCTGACCATTTTTGTGGTCTCCCCTGGACTTGGTCTGACAGGCCCAAGTCTTTTTTGTGCTGAGGACCCCAGACCTGGGCACAGTTCTCCAGGTGAGGTCTCACAAGGGCACAGTCTATGATTCTATGAAGATGAGCTACCAGCAAGCTCACAAGACCAGTGGCTGGTCTCTAGATCCATGTATCCTGGGATCTGTGGTGGAAGCTTTTCCTACCACTGACAGAGGATGGTTCAGACCTCTTGTTAGCTGGTTCGGCAGCAATCCAAGGGTTAGCATCTGGCCTGGAGATGAAGAGTGCACTAAGGATTTAGCAGACCTGACAGCTCATAAAGGGTGGCTAAGGTAACTTTGTCAAAGGCTGGCATTCCGGACTCCATCCAAGGAGCCAAACAGCCTCAGGCAAGCTGTCTCAGGGGAGTTTTGGGTACACTGCATAAATCTCCAACCTTATTAAAGCTCCAAAGACCACAGAATCCAGCTCCTGACCTTCTCTGGAGCAGAAAACGACAAAACATTTCCTGTTATTTATAGCAGCTGGAGAGCCTGATGGGAAAACCCCACTTGTGAAACGTGGGCTGCTTGCCACGGCTGCTCTCAGGGAACGGTCAAGCTGCTCTGAACTCCAGCCTGGATGGACCATTTTATCCCTGGGGCCACTCAGCCTGAGCAAGACCATGTCCAGAAGCTGTGCAAGAGGAACAGGCAAATGGATCTGGTTCCCTTTGGCTCTTCCAGGTCACGTTTGAATGCCCCAACTTGAATTAGACAAGGCTGAGCACCCCAGAGAGGCGGCTTCAGCTGTGGGCTACAGGCACGTGGCCACCCTTGAGGAGCACTGTTAACCTGGATGTGGCTCACCCCACCTAGGAGGCAACTGACAGCATTTCAGGGAAACTGAGGAAAAGCCATAGCCCCTTTGCCCACCTCCACAAGGTGCCACCCCCCTCCTCAAAGCATGGCAGCACAGGCACTGGCATGCTTATCTGCTGGCAGCTGGATTTCCATCACTCTGGCACTTATGGAAGGTGCTTTCCAGCACATTCAGTCATGCAGGTGCAGAAAACCTCACAGCCCAAGGCAAGTTCTTCCTGCAAGAGGATGGGCTTTGCTGCTGGGACCCTCCCAGCACCAGCCCTGCTGGAGAGGAGCATTTGCTGTCACGCTTTTGAGGAGGATTCCCAAAGCTTCTGTCTTGGGCCAGTGCCAGCATGGGTGTTCTGCTCGCTCCCAGGCTGAGGGAAGAAAGCAGGGCCATGAGAAGCTGTGAAGGAACTTGCCAGCCATGAGAGGAGCAGCTGGCTCTGGAGCTGCCATGACGGTGGCTGAAAGGCTGTGATGGCATCCAGGGACATGCACTGACTGCTGCCCTGCTACAGTCAAAAATAAGCCACCAGGCTGAAGGTAGGGTGACAGCGAGTGTCATCAGTGTCAACTCAGCAGCGAACAGCTGCTGGGATTTAGGACCACACTGGGAACAGCACAGGTCACACTCAGTACTTCATCTTCATCATGAAGCTTCTGCTCCTGTCCACGTAATGATGCTTTGTGTAACATTTCAGCTTTAGAGCAAACATCTGAATTTAGGGGCCCAGGAGCCTCATTAGAGTCATCATAAAAATCATAGAATAGTTTGGGTTGGAAAGGAACTTCAAATGTTTTCTAGCCCAACAACATAAGTCCCAAAATGAGCAAGGGAACCTTTCAGCAGATCAAGAGACCATTTCAATCACTTGGTCCCAGGCTTCTTGACGGGCTCCTTCTCTGCTACAGCTGTTGGTGAATCTGTGTGGTCCCATGGCCAGTGTGGGAGACTGAGAATCTGACACATCTTATCCTCAACAACAAAATTTCAAACCAGAGCCATGGCCAAGGCCTAGGCACATCTCCAAGGAGCCCAGATAGGTCTTCTCCCAGGGAAATCTAGGCCCTGGCAATGAACAAGTTCCTTCTAAACATCCCCAGGCAGTTTGCCTGCAAGCCCAATTAATAACACTGTATTTTATCAACAAAGTCGGGTCAGCAGCAATTCATAGACTTCATGCTGGTTAACCTTTTCCCACCAAAGAAGCCCAGGGATATTTTGACTCTCTGCCCTTGAGAAGTTTATTTGTGTAGGATCCATCCACTTACAGCTTCCGGCAATGAAAAGACACATAAGGAGTGTAACTGCTTTCTAATAATTGAGGAAAGACTTGATGGCTGTGGCCAGGGCTCCCCAAAACTGGCACTAGATAAGCAGAGCACTTGCCAAAGCCACCTGAGAGAGTCCAAGAGGCTTGTAATTAGTCTGGGAGAGGAATTAGAATGAGTGCAACAGCCCGACCATCGCCCTCATATGCAACAAGATCTTGTGTGGAAAACCTGGAGGTGTTCTGCTTGCTGGAGACAAAATGCGTGGACTGGGATTGTAGAATATTGAAAGAAGACTCAACAGAGAAGCAACATCAGAGAAGGCCATCCCTGTTTTCAGTCTTGTTCATATGCCATCAGCCAGGAGAAGATGACTCAACACCAAACCAGCTCAAGCTTCCCCAGTGCTTTTCACTACCCAGGACCACATCTCATCATCTGATGCTCACAGGATTTTGAAGCAAAAGCAGTTGAGTGGGATCAAGGAAAAGGGCTACCTCAGCCTTGGCCTGGTGAGGATTTTACACCTCTCAGAAGAAGAAGGACCAAGGAGAAAGATTTCTCACCTTCCTCCTGAGATGTGTGGGATGCATCTCTCAGCCCAGGATCACAGGCTGCTGCAGCTTACAGGTTGTTTCAGCTCCAGGCAGCCCAGAAACCTTCATCGTGATTCAAAAGGATTGGCCAAAAGGGATTCAACTTGAGACTCCCTCACTGCCTGGGCTCTCCTGGCAAATGATTAACAGATGCTGCACTGGCTGGTGAGCTCTTCACCCAGACAGAACAGCATCTGGCAGGCCCATTACAGCCTTATGTGGTGGGTGTGCCCTGGAGAGCCTGGAGATTTATTGTCCAGATATAAAGTGACTGAGCTCTGTCCAAGGAGCACTGCGAGGAAAAAGCAAAATTTCTTCATAAAAGAGCCTGCTTATCACAATTTCAATTATTTGTACATGAAGGGGAGGCCAGGAGGGCAAAGATACCTCAGGGTGATATAGGGAAGTGACACAGTGCTGGCTCCAGTGGGTGCTGGCAGCTGGAGAAGAGTGTCTGGCTCAGGGAAGGAATGGCCGACCCAGAAAGGGGCAGGGAAAGCTATGCCTTTTAACAGCAGTTGGGATATTTTCTTCAGCACATTCCTCTCCCTCCAGTAATCTTGTGAGAGCCTGGAAAGACAGGTTGTGAAATTTAATTTCTCCCTGCCAGCAGCTCTGTGGGGATGCCAGGAGCCAGAGCAGCCTTGCATGCAGGCAGGACCAGTGTCCATCATGCTGCAAACATGAAACACCAATAATTAAACTGGGAGGTGAGGAGAAAGCCTTTCCCACCATATACCTCCTCCCTGGCCTGGCTTGTCCTTGCATGAGGATGGACTTAAGAGTGTCTCAGACTGAGGCAAAGGATATGGGTTGTACTCTTTGTGATGCAATACTTAGGTCTTGAGATCTGGGTGAGGTCACGCATTTGCATCACTTTGGCCTGTATTGGCTCAGGGACAGAGTAAAATCCTTCCGGCTTCAGAGTAAATCCCAGTTTGGAGCAGTAACTGGAAGAAAAGCACAGTGGGGTGCAGTGGCTCCTGGGGGGCTACTGCAGGCCACATGAATCCTTATGTGGTGCCTGAGATTTCAGTACATCCCATGGATAGGCAGAACATTGGGCTGTATCTAGCAGCAGTTTGAGAGGACTCTGGTCACAGCCACGTGCTGGGTTGAGCTGTGCACACCGTGGTGTGTCTGTGTGAGGTGCTTTCATCCATCTCTGCTTTCAATTAAAGCCACTAATGATTTTAGCAAAAGACTGAACCAAGTGCATCCCTGGCAGGCTCGCTAATGTTGGCAAGATGTGCTGCTCCTGGCAGGTGCCACAGTGGTTGTGAGTGTGCAGGTGGCTTTGCAGGGGGAAAAGAAAGAAAAAAAAAATGCAAAAAGAAAATAAAAGTTATGGGTCATTGCCATCAAACCAAGTATTCCAGACTCAGAAAAACTGAATGGAGCCGGTCCTGGATGATTTGTGGTCTGGGCTTGGGTGAGGCCCCAGGGCTGTAATGGATTTATTTAGGGCATGCAATAACCTTTGGCTCCTATTGTATCTGGGTTTGCCAGAAAGGCAGTTGGTCTGGCTGGATTAAAGCTGGTGGTAATTACATGCCAATGTCTCCTCTGTAGTGAGGAAGGGTGAAACCTAAAAAGGAAAGCACGTGTGCATCCCACTGCTCACCACTTCATGTGGGGACACCCCTTAACATCCCACAAGCAGAAATCCAGCTCATGACCAGCATTAATGCTTTGGAAAGTTATTCACAACACAGTCCAAAAAGGAGGAGAGATGTGGGAGTGCTCCTGGTGTCAAAATGCATTCTGTAAGCAATCAGACTCATCCCATGAAGGACACCCTCTGCCTTGCCCAGCCAGCAACCCACCCAGCAGCCTTCCAGCCTTCCCTGCTTCCCCCAGTGAACATGCCAAACACAAACCAGATGCTCCAAAATGCCTGCTTGAAGACATTCCCTTTCATCTGGTAATTGCTGCTTCAGAGGGAAAAGATTTTAAATGGTCCTTAAACCCTCTTGAATGACCCAGACACCTGTTTTTGCCCCTTTTGGGCTTCTGAGCATCTTTGGCTTCGGCATCTAAGCCACCCTGCTGCACCTCATCCCCTCTTCCCAGCAGCTGATGGCCAGTCCCAGCCTCCTTGGCAGCATTTGCACCCTTAGAATTGGTTTATTGCCACCCACTTGCCACCAGCCACGTGCAATCCAATCCCACTGCATGGGGTGCCATGATGCCACTGAGATGGACACCACTGCTTCCCCAGCATCAGATGGGTATGGTGCAGGAAAGTCAGGCTGGGTGGTGCAAAAATGAGGTGCAGAAGGCAAAACTAAGATGCTATTACCAGTAATGGCAGTGATAACAATTCCATCTAAAACTGCAGCAGGAGGAAATCCACGCCTCCCCACCCTCAAATCTGACATACACAAGCCTAAACTTAAATGAGGCACATCTGCATTGAGGATTTTCTCTTGTCCTCTTCAGTCACTGCATTTCTAACTTTCACAAATAAACAGCCAGCTCTCAAACCTTAGGCTCTTTATTGCTTATGGTTCCTTCCCCTTTGTTTCCACGAAATTAGTAACAGGAGAAGGTTGCAAAACACACACTGACCTCTCCTTTAAATACAGTGAGAAATCAAATAAACGGTGAGAGAGGAGCAAGATCGCCTGCAGGCAGAAAATGCCCAGCTGTACCCACTCTGAGTGCTGGAGGCTGTGGATGCCGATTTAGGCAGCGAGAAAACACAATGCACAAAGCAAAACCAGCAATGAGTGCAGGATGTGATGCACTCCTGTGCTGGAGCTGCAGCTGTGAAGGAGCCCATGGACTGCTCAGAAAAGATTCAGGAGGGGAAGTTAATGCCCAGCGTGATGTGCTAAACAACCATGACCTGGAGGAGAGGAGCTGGGGGACAAAAATCACTTAATGTGGAAAGTTGCAAAGGGGTCTGGATGTCTGGATGCTGTTTTCCCCCTGGTATCTGCTGTGAATGCTCAGTACTCCGTCAGCATCGCTCTCCCTGACAGTCGAGATGAGCATTAGTGGGAATTGTGTTACACCAGCCCAGCAGCTTCACTGGAAACTGGGAGATGAGAACAGTCCTGCTAATAAGCACAGAGGCCAGCTCCTCCTCGAAGATGCCAATTTATGTGTGGTTTAACGAGGGCACAAAATGATGGAAGGACACTGCAGGGGGATATAAAATCCTGCCTCAAATGGACACATGCTGGTGGCAATTTAGATTAGGCAGGATGAAGAAAAGAAAAAAAGGTTCTTAACTAAAGGGAAATTTGGAGGAAACAATGACCTGGTGAGTGATGGCACCTGGAGCATTCTTCCTTCCATCAAAGGTACCAGTCAAGTACCTGCCAAGGGGAAGGCAAGGGTTTAAATTGAGATGGATAAGCCAGCATCTCAGCATCACCAGGAATAAGCACAGGGCTCCCAAAGAAAGCACGTAAAAGGCAAAGAAATCCCATGGCAAAGATGCACCAGTGAAAAGTATGGTGAAAAATTATCATCCTGGGGGGAAAGCAAACACCTTGCAGCTCTTCCCACATCCTCCTGGATGGTTCAATGTCTCCAAAAGAGGACCAGTGACAAGGAGCCACGTGTCTATTTTGACCTGATGAAATTTCACATTTTAAATTCACTTCAGCCTTTGAGCAAAGTGCCTGGCACAGCTGTGCATGGGAAATATCTGCTCCACAACACCAGGGCTGAGATTAGTTTGGGCAGGAACATGAGCCCTGGCACTACCAGAAAGGAGAGGGAAAGGTGCTACTGAAAGCTGCACCAGGAAAAAAAATGCTCATCTTCTGCCAAAACAGTGTTTGCTTTGCAAAAGAGAAGTGTGCTAATGAAATTAGATAATGGTTTCAAATTGGAGAGCCTTTGTCAGTGGTGAGGATGATTGGGGTTGTCCTTCTGCAGGCTGGGACCATCCTCAGTGAGGATGCCAAGAAGCAGCACGATGGATTTTTCTTTTCAATGGGTGAGCTGCAAATCAAGTCACTGGGGCTGTCTCCACTGCAGGAATGAGGGAGCCTAGATGCCCTTACACCCCCTACAGCCATGCTCCACCAGGAGCTCTGGGGTTATTTAGGTTGGCAGACCCACGGCACTCGGTGCAGCCTGCCAGAGGATAAATACCAGAGCAGGGAAAGGAGCCATCCAAGCTAAAAGCCAGTGTGGGTACAAGAAGAATAAGGCCAAATGGGTACGAGTCATCCACAAATAAATTTAAGCTGGAAACAAGAGCAGTTTGTATCCATGCGAGCAGCAAGGCTCTGGCAACAGCTTTCCCAGAGGACTTGCCAGGGTCAAACAGCTCATTAGTTTTAAGAAGGAAGCTGGCAGGGGGTTTGTGTCGCTGCTGCTTGCAGCGGCGGGCGGGGGGGGACCAGCCAAAAATTGGTGGTTGCCCTGGGGCTGCCTTCAGCAGGACTCTGGTCTGCAGGCACAGCCCACATCCCACCTGCACTGGTGGGTACTGAGGGATGCAATCACATCTGCTCGCTCTTGGAGAGAGAGGGAAGCTGCATGGGGAGGAAAATAAAAATGCACAGCTCCGTTTTTCCAGCTGACAGGAGCTTAAACACCGGCTGGGAATTGGGCTCTGGGCCCTGTGTGAAATTCAGCTTGGCTTGTCTTGAGACAGTAGCTCTACTCCCTGAGCACCCTATGAGCATTTTGGTAATAGCAGGGGGAATCAGACCTACTTGTCAAGCGTGTTGCTATTTGTGCAAACGCTCTGTACCAAAGGGAAGCTTGAAGAACAAGTCCCCTTTTTATAGTGCGTTGGATGCTGGCAGTGAGCCTGTAAACTAGAAGGAATTCAGAGAGGAGCAACAACAACAACAACAAAAAAAAGCCTAAGGGGCTGGAGGAATTAGTTTAGGAGAGGGGAAAAAAGAAAAAAAAAGAAAAAAAAGAAGGAGCAAAGTGTGTGGTCCAATAGATGTGACTTTGGGCTGGGACTGTACCCAGCATTGCCCCATCCACAGCAAACCTCCCTGTGCCATGTGCAGGTTTCACCACCTGTCCTTAAGAGGCAAGTTGAGTGTTCTGCCACCTCAGGAGACAGTTCTGCCATGTCCACAAAGAAAAAAAAAATTAAAAATTACACAAATGATAGAAAGTTCAGTAATAAGCTACCAGAGTAAAGGTCAGCCCATGAAGGAAATCAGTTTGAGCTTGGAGCTGTTTAGCCATGGCAATGAAGGGTGTGTGGGGAAGAACTCCCTGCTGCAATGTTTTTTTAGGGTGGTTTTACCCCCATTTACCCACTGAACTGCTCAGAGAGGTGAAATATCCCGAAGTGGATGTAGTCTTGCTATCAGCACCTTTATTTTTTGGGGCACTGAGAGGGGCAGGAGTGACCTGTATCATGGGTTTAATCACCAGCCTTCAGCCTGGCTGCACTTGCACACTGGTGCCAAGGCCCCGGAGAGGGGACTTGGGCAAGAGACCAGCACCGTGTCTGCAGGGAAAAGCATGGCTGTCCCCAGTTCGGGGTACTCAGCCTCATGGGGACGTTCCTGTGACCAAAAAGTTGCACCAGCTGGGATGCAGCAATGCATCACCCTGGGGAGCACCAGCACAGGGACATCCAGAGGCTTTCAGGGATGAGACTAACTTTCCAGTTTGTTGACCAAACCTCCCCTTTTAGTGCCTGTCACACAAGCACAGATGAAGCTGTAATTTGCCATGACAGGATGTAGGAGATGAGGGGACAGAGAGGCTGGGACAAGTCTTCCCTTAAATGCCCCCTAATGCCACCTTAAAAAATAATGAACTAGGGGCAGTGGAGGTTACTGGTTTGGTATGGGAATTTTCATGAGCATGAGAAAAAGAAAGATCACATTGCTCTAAAGTATTTTTTTTAAGCAAGCTTCAGGGGCTCTGGGAGAGCAAAGCTTGCTACAAAGTTTGTTTTCTGTTGTGCCCACGTTACCAAGCAGAGCTGGCGGTAGAATGTACAGCAAGAAGCACCCGGCTGTGCTGCACCCCTGGGTAAGCACTGGCGGCCAGATAGGACGGCACAGTGAGGGTCACTGAGCCTTGGGCATTGCCACCAGCCCAGAAAATTGCCCAGCCACCCATCTTCCCCGTTTAGCACAACTTTGCTTCCTGCAGTGCCCCATTTCCAAGGGTTGTGTTGCACATGCAGCTAATAAATAAATATCATATAGACATCCAGAAAGTGGTTTTTAGATGTTGGGATAATCAGGGCAATTGCCCTGGCGCCTCTCCCCGGCGTGCCAGGGTGCACTGCGGTAGCCAGCAGCTCCCAAACCCTTCTCCAGAAAAGTTCAAACCCTCAAATACTTGGAATTGCTCTTTGAGGGAATTTATTTTAAAGCCGCTTTAACGGCAGCTGGGAATTACCAGGGAGGCACTTTGCTCTGCTATTTCCCAGCTGCTGACCCTGTTCACATGAAGGGGGCCCTGGGCAGCCACCCAGCTGGGACACTTGGGGACATGTGCTGAGCTAGCACTGCCTGGAGCTGCACCCAAAATTCCCCTTGTCCCAGCTTGCAGCAAAAGCACAGAGAGAGGCTGCTGTGCATAGCAGGAGTGAGAAAAATTAACTCCCACATCCAGCAGTGAGGGTGTGAACTAGGACGTGGTAGGGTTATCTTTTAAGATCCTGTTCCCATGAGGGTTGAAAATTGCACCCAATCATGTTGCTTCCTCCTCAGAGCAAAATCAAAACTGGAAGGCTGTGAGCCTCCCAAAAACCAAATCAACATCCCAACGTGTTGGTGGCATGCTGTCTTTTAAGCAGAATTTTAGTCTTAAAAAGAAAAGGGTTATTGAGCAAAATCAGTGACAGCAAGTCAGCAGCTAAATGTCGTCAGGACTGTGAGCGACAGGTCCTGATGGAAGGCCGGAAAATGCCACCACCAGAGCTATGGTTGTTCCTCCAGCAAATCCTCCATGTCCCCATTACCCTGAGAGGGCTATGGAGCCCTTTTTCCCTCCACACCTACATAGGGACACCATGCCCACCCCATCTGACTCAAGCCCTGTGTATGAGCTGGGAGCCTTGGAATAGGTACAGGTGGCTGGGTTGGGTCTGGTGGCAGACAGAGGCAACTCCAAGCCCAACAGCTGCCAGATATGAACCCACCTGCAGCCACCAAGTAACCAAAGTGAAGGAGCCCCCAAAGCCACAGGCAAGGGTTGGCCTGATAGGCATCAGTCCCCTGCAGCACTCATGGCTTTCTTCTCCCTGCTGTCATGCTTGAAAAACATTTGTGGAAAAACACAGCAGAATGAAGAGGGTTTGAGCGGCAAGTTGGAGAAGGAGCTGGGGGAAGAAAACAACTTGGCAAGGAAGGAGGAGATGAAGGACACAAGTGTTCCCATTTTGGTTCAGAACTCCCCAAGGTGCTGCTTGGAGCGTTTATTGACCAACTTGCCTGCCCTCCATGAGCTGGCCTTGCAAACTGTGGCAGGAGGGAGGCTATTCCTGGTCAAGGCATATACAACAGCAACACTTTTTTAACTCTATAATCAACCAGTGACACACAAAACACACAGTCAAGGACTTTCCTGGAGAGGGCTCTGGCTCTGCAGCTACTGCACCTGCAGCATCACCACAAAAAGCCATCAGGTGCTCTCATCAAATGCTTCTGTGGTCCCCAAAACAGAGGAAAAAAAAAGCCTAAGTCCAGACAGACAGACACAATCTGCTTAAAAAAAAATCAAGATGCACCCTTGATTCCAGCAGTGCAGCAGCCAGACAGGACTGAGTTGCTTCTCTCAGCATTAGAAGGAAACTAATCATTGTCATGGTAAAAAAAAAATGAGACACAGCCAGGTCAGGTTCATTAAGGGTGAAAGGCAATGGTTTGACTCCAAACCCAGCTGTTCTCCCCAGCATTGATATGATCTTCCCAGCACAAGTCTGTGCAGGAACTCGTCATCCCTCCC
>VWYI01046083.1:11101-63064 GCA_013399455.1 Anthoscopus minutus | reverse complement strand
GGATAACACAGCACATCGCCCCCAGCTCCAAAGCTAAACATCTTATTAACTGCAGTGACGTAAAAGAGGAAATCTCCGAGAACTATCACAGAGAAGAGAGGGAACACGTTTACCATCAATAGGCAATGATACTGCTGCAGAGAGATCTGCACATAAAGCAGCACTCAGCCCTCCTTCCTCTCCCTCCTCTAATCACTCCATGTCATGGGAAACTAAACCTGACATCCAAACAGCCCTGATACAAGACACTCGCTGTAAAAATATTTTTAAGATTGAAAAACAACAAAAAACTTGCCTTCCAGGAAACCATTTGGATACAAACCCTGCGCAGCTGCAGCCACCCTCGGTGTTGTATTCATCCCTCCTGCTTCGGCTTAGAATCAGGCAGGGTGGGGAAGGGGAAAGGAAATACAAAAAAAAAGGGGAAAAGAAGATACTGCAGCTGATGAGCTGTGAGAGGCTGCTGGCAAAGTGGTCCAGCAATCATCTGAAATTCAGACGGTCACGTGTGGGTTCTGTCTGCAGCTCCCGCGCAGCCTGGGCTCAGCACTTTGCCCAAGTGCACACGCAGCAATTCCCTGCGCTGAGCTCTCCCTCCCCACTCCCACACGCTTCCCAGCCCGTGCCCCATCCCAACCATACCCAGCAAGTCTTGGCACTGCAAGGTGACCCAGCTGCTCTGGCCACAAAGGTGGATTTCTGCCAGGCAAGCGCAGGGCACGCTGAAAAGCATCACTAAGCTGGAAAACCACCCTCCCTTGGAGCTTCTTCACCCAAATCCCAGCCCTGCAGGCAGTGCTGGCTTCTCCACCAGGATATGCCAGTGGCCATCATCCCACTGCATCATCTGGGGCTGGTGGGGGGTCTCATTGGCCTGGAGGACTGCCCAGAACATGCTGTACCCATTCCTGAGGCCAGCATGTCCCTGGGCAACCCTGGGCATGTCCAAAACCAGCCCCCAAGCTCCCTGAACTGCTGTGGTTGCGTCAGAGAGCAGTGGGTGAGCCCAGACACCTCTGGGGTGAGGCGGCAGCCTCTTTCTTTTTCTTCCCTTTAATTTTCATCTAGGACATTGCTTTAGAGCCAACAGATGCTTCAGGCCCCATCTTGCACTGCCCCACAGAGCAGCAGCTCCTGGGAACTCACCAAGACCACACAATCACCAAAGGTCCCTCTGCAAAAGGCCATGATGTAGCTGCAGAGATCCAGTCCCACCATCCCATCCCCAGAAATCTTCAGGACAACTAAAACTATTTTGTTTTCTCTGCTTGCACCCACTCTTCACATAAATTAGCAAGAGGAATCAGGAGGCTGAATGTTCCACACCACCTCGGCTTCACCGCCCGGCTGGAGATGCATTGCATGGCACTAAAGTCAGGCAGATACAGCGGGACTAAAAAAAGAGCATGGTTGCTTTTTTTTTCTCTTAAAGCCGGATTGCCTTTCACGGTGACTATATTTATAGGTAGAGCTGTTGAAATTTTAAGGGCTCCTTGCCACAGGAATCCAGTCGTGTCTCATGTTCGCAAAGTGGCGTAACTTGGCAAAAATGAACATTTAATAGGCCAGTGGGTGCTGTTTCCCTTCCTTAATTTTGGGAAAGGGAAAAGGACAAGAGATGTAAAATTAGCCACGCACGCTGCTGCCATGTACCACAGTCTGTATTTTCCAGATTAGAAGCGTAACGAATATGGGACTTCACACCCACCCCTAGACCAGCACTTTCCTTTTCTGTCAATGACCAAAAAAACCCAGCTTTCACAGGTGTTTATTTTTGCTTTTGGTTTGGCTATCTGTGGCACACAGAAAGCCTCCTCTGCACTTTGTTTTATGGTTGAAAAACCCTGTCAGGGTTCAGCTGCAGAGTGGTAAAACTCGCTCTCCCCGTCCAAAGCTGCCTGGGAACACTACCTGCCAACATGCTGCAGCACACGATGCCCAGAAACCACGCAGTCTCAGCCCAAAAGTTGGCAGTTTTCTTACACAACAGCATGCTACGCTGCTAAATCCCTTTTTGATTTTAATTTATGCTATAAAAGCGTGTTACACCCTCTCCAAAGACGCTACCTCCCCACTGAGCACATCTGGATGCTAAACATTGATTCTCTATGACAATGTGTGTTTATTTAAGACAAAACCCAAACCATAATTAAAGTTATTGATAGGAGGTGATGTTTACTGTTTGCTATTTTAACATCAAGTGCTCCTGGATTTCAAGCCATTGATTTCCATGGCTTGCAGGGGATGATGAAGCTGGAAACATGCCTTAATGTTGGGGTTTTTGATGCTTCTCTGGGCACTTCTGCTGTCAAATCAAAGAAATGCACTTAACAGGCTAATCCCAGTAGATGCTTCTCACGCAGGATTGCCTTGACTGGAAGCTGAGTGATTTCTGAGTTATCAAGGCACACATAAAAATAAAATAGCTATAACAAAAGCTTTTTGCTTCTGCAAGCAGCCCTCTTCCTAAGCAGAGCCAACAGAGCAATGGCTCATGGCACACACCTCTGACACAAGTTAACCAAAGCTAAAGTTTTAATATTCCCAAAAAGAACAAATTTCAGGTTGGAACACTTACCAAAGGTTAAAAGTCTCTTCAGTTGCCCAACTGTCAAACTTGCTGGCATCTGAGATCCCCAGAAAGTGGATGTGTCAGGGGACTGTGCTGCATCAGCCCCTGCCAGCCAGCATCTGGGTGGTTAACTCTGAAGCCAAGTGTTAAGTCCCTGGATGTATATAAATATTGGTGCAGAGCACAGGTGAGCCCACAAGGCCCTCAGCTTTAAATCTACTTGCAGCATTTTTAACATACACTATTAGCAACGATGTGATAAAAAAAAAAAATCAGTGATACTTATAAGAGTGGAGTTTAAATCCAGCTCACAACCTGGTAGGGAGATTCATGGCATTTCGTACACAAACAAGCCACTAGCCCCATTTATCCACACTACTCTTTTTCCACTGCTGCCAATAAATATACGACTTCATTAAGGATCACTTTTCTTGCTGATCCTCCTTTGGCCAGAAGCATGCACATACACCCAACCCAGCAGCTCCAGAAACTTGGTTGCCCCGTTTCCATTTCAGTTCCTTTGAGCAGAAAGATGAAGCTGTAACCAAATGAACTGGAGAAACTGGCAGCAGCACAAACCTGACAGATTCCAGCTAATTGCTTGGATTAGTAATTCCAGGAGCATGCAAAAAATGCACTTTACCTACGGCAGAGAAAAGCATGGCATGGGGCGTCCTCCTACTATGTGACCTGCCTGCCCAGGGAATAGGAACTACTGGCATTCCCAGGCCCCCACGCCATGGCAAGGCTAGGAATATCTTCCTAGCCTAAGAAGACATGCTCAAATACGGAATCATCCATGTTAGAAAAGACCTCCAAGATCACCAAGTGCAACCATCAATGCACGACCACCACTATGTTCACCACTGAACCATGTCACCAAGTGCCATAACCACATATTTTCTGAACACTTCCAGGGATGGTGATTCCACCACTTATCTCGGCAGCCTGCTCCAAACACGACCCAGGAGAGGCCATCCCTGCCGCATCTATCGACGCAGGTCAGCCCAATTCGTTTCACGAAGAGGAAAACATCCTTAGGGATAGCGAGACCGGACAGCCTGGAACACGGCGCTTCCCCCCTTGGGCCCCCTGTGACACCGATCGCTGCGTCCGGCCCCGGACGGGCGTGGAGAGGCCCCGTGCAGCCCTGACAGTGCCCACGCTGCATCCCACCCACGGAGCGCGGCGGGATAGGCTCTGCTGGGATGCTCCGTGTCCGCGCCATGGGGTGGGGGACTGCGGCATCGCGCGTGGGCTCCCAGCGGGGCTACGGCGGGGACGAAGCACTGTTCGTGAACCCCGCTGTAGCTCCCTTCCCTTAATTCTGTGTTCAATCTGAAGGTGCCGTGGCCTCGCTGGGGGCCGGGGGGGTCACGCATGCTGCTGCCCCCCCACCACAGCCCCAGGATGGCTGCAGCGGAGCCATCACCCCGCTCCGGGGGAGCATCGCACCGCGCAGCCTTTTCCGCACGCCGCGGTGGCCCCGTAACCGGCGGCGCACGAACCCCTCCAGCCCGCATTGTTGCGCGGGCGGACCCACGTGTGGCCACCGCGCGCCGCTTCCATTCGCCCGCCCGCCTNCCGCCGCCGCCCCGAGCGCGCCCGCGCACCCGGCCCCGCCCCCGCGCGCGCCGCCGCCGTGTCACGTGATGCCCGCAGGAGCCAATGCGGAGGTAACAGACGGCGGAGGGGGCGTGGTCTCGGGATGGTGCGGGGGGACAGAGGAAAGGGCGTGGCCTGTGGGAGTGGGCGGGGTCAAGAGGTGAGGGGAGTGTGAGGGAAGGGGGAAAGGAAGAGGAAGAAATGGAGGGAGAGGCGCTGTAGCCCCTCTGCTGTGGAAACAGGCTGGGACAGCTGCGGTCGTTCAGCCTGGAGAAGAGAAAGCTCCGCAGAAAACTTAGATCCCCTTCCAATGCCTAAAGGGTCTCCAAGAGAGCTGAAGAGGGATTTTGGACAAAGGTTTGGAGTGACAGGAAAAGCAAGAATTGCTTTGAACTGCAGAGGGCAGGTTTAGATGGGATATAAGGAAAAATCTCTTCTTTGTGAGGATGGTGAGGCACTAGCACAGGTTGCTCAGAGAAGCTGTGGCTGCCCCATCCCTGGAACTGTCCAAGGCCAGGTTGAACAGGGCTTGGAGCAACCTGAGATAATGGAAGGTGTCCCTGCCCATGGCACAGGGCTGGAACTGGATGGCCTTTAAGGTTACTTCCAACTCAAAATACACCATGACTCTAAGAACAAGAAAATGAAGATGATGAGGAGGAAGAAGAGGAAGAAGAAAGATGGCAATGACAAGGCGGAAGAAGAGGAAGAAGAAAGATGGTGATGACAAGGAGGAAGAGGAGGAGGAAAAGAAGAAATAAGGAAGAGGTGGAAGAAAGAAGATAAAGATGAAAAAAGTGATGAGAAAGATGAAGAAAAGAAAGAAAAAGATGGAGAAAGAGGGGGAAGAAGGAGAAGGAGAAGAAGAATAAAAGAAGAAGAAGAAGAAGAAGAAGAAGGAGAAAACAAAGATGACAAAGAGGAATCTGAGGAAGACAAAGAGCCTGGGAGCAGAGCCAAGGGGAGACAGCATAGGCCTGGGCTCAGTGCAGCAGTGTCTCCTGTGCTTTGGGGGGAGATACCCTTAGTCCCTCCCCCATACTGACCGATGAAGGGAGGAGGCTGCCCATTCCTGAAGCTATACAGGATATATTTAACATCTCCAATTAGTGGTTTTGAGTATGTGTGAGGCACAGGGGTCACCCAGCATGTCAAAGACTCAAGCTGGCGCAATTCAGGAGCTGCTGTCACTTTATAGCCAAGGCCCTCACCTCAGGTTGTCCAGCTTTGTGTCTACAGCCAATGCCTAGATCTGTGATGTGTAAAGAACCACCATAAATTCAAAGGAACAGGAGCAGAGCGCCCGATACCAGCCCAAGTTGTCATTTATTTCTAACTCGTCAAGGACTCTTTTAGCAGAAGTCACCGCAGAGGCAGCCAAGGGCTTCAAAAACTGAAAAGAATAATAGGGGGCTTGAGGTCACAGGCACAGAGGGATGAGGTGTTTCCTCAGGAGACACAAACACACAGAAATGAATATCAGGAGATCCTCCAATGTTACTGCTTTTTAAGGATATTTTTACCTCTTTGAAAGGCACTGAACTGGTGTCCTCTAAGCCAGAATGGTCTGAGAGTGCTTTATGTTTCTGAGAACACTGTTCAAAGTATGCAGTCCTCCTCTCTGGTTAAGGGTTGACCTGGAAGCATAGGTCATAGAATATCCTCAGTTGGAAGTGATCCACAAGAGTCATTGAGTTCAACTCCTGGCCCTGCAGAGGACAACCCCAAAAATCACACCTGAGTGTTATCCAAATTCTTCTTGAATTCTGTGAGGCTTGGTGCTTTGACCACTTCCCTGGGGATCCTGTTACAGTGCTCATCCACCCTCTGGGTGAAGAACCTTTCCCTAATATTCAACCTAAACCTTCTCTGACACAGCTTCAGGCTGTTACACAACACGGCTTTTACATCCCAGCCTGTTGGGACCTACAGCAAGTCCTCCAGCAGGACTTCAGAAGGGCTGATTTGGCATATGACTGTTTCAAAAGAGTAAAGGAAATAAGTAAAATTTACCAAAGTTTCTTAACACCATGAATGTTATGCAACTACAGTGCTATATGTGTAAATGTGTAAAATGGATCCTTGGATAAAAACTTTGGAATCTGTTGGTTGATTTCAAAGAATATTCAAGATATTTGGTGTCTGTAAGTTTGAAACACACCACTGGATGAAAGGGATTTTCATTCTCTCCTTCCCCTTCTCACAACGAAGAGCATAATTTTAACCTTGGTTAGGCATCAGCAAACTCACACCCTGCAAAGAAGTCTGCTGAGCACAGAAAAAAACCTGTGACTTCCCTTGCTATTGACATTTAGGTTCTGCTGTCTGACTCCCTGCTACTTTTTCAAAGTGAGAAAATTATCTGTTTTTCACATCAACGTTTTTTCAATGAAAATTCAGAGCATGACTTATTGGTGGTGCTAAAATCTGTCTGGCAAAGCCCAGAGAAAGCTCTGGAGGGCAGAGGTCCTCCTGCTAACACCTGTGATGGTGGGACCCATGGAGAAGTCTGCCTGCGACTGCTTTCTTTAAAAGCCAAAAAATCTAAGAACCAAAACAAACAAAAAAAATCCGAAGAAAAATGTCACAGTTGCTGCATTTGGTTGGGTATATTTGGTCAAATCTTTTCTTGTTAGAACAGCATGATGCCTTTCCCTTCCATGGGGATTCCCAGGCACGATGGGGAACTGCGCTTGGCTCCAAGGGAATAAGTTTGTTTTTCTGCATCCTTTATTGTTTGTAAAAACTACAGACCCGCCTTTCTCTCAGACACTGCAAATGTCAGTAATCTGTTTTGTATTTAGTGGAGAACCTGAGAGTGGTGGTTGACAAAGCTGTTCTTTTGCTTCCCATCTGAAATGTCACATGGCAAATTGTAGCGCTCAAGCACAGCTTCAGCTTGACAGCTCTGGCAGACAAAAAAGGGCCAACAGCATGAGGCTCCACCACATTCCCTCAGAAGTGCTGTCAAACCCAGCTTGATCCCTCTTGCATGGGTGAAGCTGTGCCTGGGAGTGTTGCTTCTTGGCTGGGGGTGTAAATTCATACCAGTTTGGCTGATGCTCTTGGGCACCACAGAATCAGGGAATATCCTGACTAAGGGAACTTTTGTCCATTGTGAGCTGGAGGGGAAATGGAAGCATTAAAAATTGATGGGCAATGCAACTGGGGAACACCTTCAGGTCTGAATCCATCTTCAGTCAAGCCTCTGCCTTGCTTCTCTGTATTTTAGAAAAACAAGCAAAGAGAAATGTTTCCACAATCAGGTCACAGCTTTAAGAGGATCAAGAAGGCTTCATTTTAGCTGTAATTTCTGAATTTGAATGGATTTTCAGCACAGATATCAACATTATCTCCTGTGCACATGAGCATCCTTAAGCATGTTTTTCAGCCTGATGCACTGAAAAGCAATGTGGAAGGATTGTAACCTCTGCACAGATGCTAATCCCAGCAGGCTGTGTTTGCCTTAGTGTTAGTGGAAAACCTGGCTATGTTTTAATGTGTGCTTGTCAAAGTGCTTGTATTATAGCTAGGACACTTTCCTGGATCTAGCCCATGCAGTCTCTGTGTTTGCAGAAAGGATAGAAATGCAATCCATACACCTGCTTTGTATAAAGTTCTGTAATCTTTTCTTTCCTGCCCCTACTGTCATTTCCATTTCATCCAAACTCAACTTTCTTCAAGCCATGACACCATTTACAGTGAACTGATGTAAAAAACGACTCTGCTTTTTGCCACCCGCAGACAGCACTTCTCACAGCCACTCTGTTAGAGGGGGAAGCAGCAGAAAAGTGATAATTCTGGGTGGGAAAGGTTGCAGGAGGAGCCGCTCCTCCAGGATAGGAAGTGAAACATGAATTCTTGAGATGCCAGTGTTGATGTTACAGCACTGATACCTCCTTACCATCCACTAAATGTTCAAATTGAGCAAGTCCTCCACTGAATTTCTCAGCCACAAGCTTGTGTCTTGACCTTCTACACCAGGTGCTTCTGGTCCTTTGGTGAGGCAATTATCACCTCATGTTCCTCTGGGGCTGCAACATATCAGTGAGGTTTCCTGACTCAGACATCACATTCACCAGCATGACAAGCGACCCAGATTTCTCCGGTTTGTGGAAGTCCCAGAAACTGCTGTGTGGTGATTACTGGTTACCTTTCTTTTTTCTTCTAGGAGAGATAAAAAAGTTGAAAAATGTGAAAAAAACCTCCCCAAAACAACACACCAAAAAAAACCCCAACCCTAAAGGCTTTGATTCAAATATTATTTTTTAAATTTAGCTTTTTCTCCAGTAGAGGCTAAAAATGGAGCATTTAGCTCTTCAAGAAGAGTCATTTAATAGCTGGACCAGCACTTGGAATTCACTTGAAGGCACTGACTAATTCAGCACATGAGCGAAACTGAAGTTCACTCATACGTGGTAACGCCTTTCTTTTTCCCACACTCATCAAAACCTTGTTTGCCTTCACAGATTCCTTATGTATTAATAGCCAGCAAAGGCTTCAGAACTGAAAGAGCTCGGTCCAGAGACTCTGAGGTTGCACTTGCATGTAAAAGAGATGGGGTAGGCTATGGAGGGAACTTTACCACCACTGAAGTTATCGTGGTTTCTTACAGCTGACTTTCTACACAGCTGAAGCTCAGTCCTGCTTTCTCAGGCACAGGGCATAGTCCAGGGCTCTCCTCTGGATTGAGAACATCATTAAATCCTTGCAGGCACCACAATCTGGAATGGCATTTTAACCACATCAGGGAAGGCGGGATGGGTCTTCCAGGGCAAGGCTTCTTCACATGCGGTCCCTGCACTACTGGTGGTCCCCAGTGTGCCTGAAGGTGGTCTGCAGGATGATTGCAATTGAGAAAATGAAACCATACATGTTGCATTCCCATGTACTCGAGCCAGCAATCTGGAAGGTGGATGAAGTAACAGTAGCAGATAAAGATTTTGAGTTTTAGGTCCTGGTGATGGTTCCTTCATTGATGTTGTCCTCAAATTTTATGTTTTTTTTGTGATAGAAGCTGAAGTGATCATTTGGTTTAGGGAGGTTGGTGTGGGGCAGCTGGTTGCCCCACTTCATCTGATGCTGGAAACCAGGGCTGGTCCACGCTGCAAGAGCCCTGCTGCTGCCAGAAGTTACCTGCAGCCAACCCCACATACCTATTCAAAGCACCTTCATTTTCCTCATTACAGGACATTCTTGCATAATCTTCCTTGTATGATAAGGAACAGTGCCTACTTTCTGTCTCACGCCCAGGCCTCCAGACTTAGCCAGGCTTAAGGAAAGGACTGTTCTGCTTATTGGGCTCCACCTGGGAGTGTGGGCACATCCTAGGGGCATGATACTCTCTGGATGGGGGGAGAGGGTACTGCCCCAGGCATCCAGCACTGGTTGCTCACAGGCTGGTGAGGAGGAAAACCTGGGGCTCACAGGCTGGTGTGGAGATAACAGTTGGAAAAGGGTGAGAATCACAGCAGTCAGAAATTTCTCTGTGCCTCAGAGGAATTTCGTCTTTGGTCCTGTTAGAGAAAAAACCCACAGTGCTTAATTTTGTTTGGGGTGACCTTGCTGTTTACTCTGGAGAGGATTTTTGAGTGGTGCTGCTGAAAATTGACTGAGGGAAGGGGGCTTGCTCACCTTCACCTCAATAACGAAGTGTCTGAATTATCAACTGAACCTCAAATAAATTGACCTAACATCATTCACACCAATAGAGTCATGAGGCTGTACATGGGGTAGACCTCTGGCCCCAGCCATTTGTTCTCCTGTGAGATCCATAGGATCTCACTTGGCTGGTCCTGCAATCACACCTCTGTAGATATTTTCAGTACTGATGAAAGCATCTTTGATGGGGTTTAGCTCAGTCTACTTTGGTGAAACCTAAAACTTTGGTAAAAAACAATCACCTGGAGCAGGATCTGACCTTTCCCAGGAGGTTTGATTGCATTCAGTGATGAATATGAAAGAAACTCATGGTTCCTGGGATGACCAAGACAGAGGATGAATAAATCAATATGAAGTTGGGAGCATGGTAGGGGGTAACAGGGCTGGTTTTTTCCTTGCAAAAGTTCTTCAGGTGATCCAACACAGATCTGCACTGTTCAGGAGAAAATAGCAACTTGTCTTTAAACTTAAACTGGAAAGAATTATACTTTCATTTGTCGTGGGCCATGATTTTATACTGATGGTAGCAGCAGAGTGAGTGAAGCCTGATGATTTCCTCTCCATTTCATGGAAGGTAGAGGTAGGCAAATGTTAAGTGACTTTCCCAAGGTCATGTAGGAAATCAGTAGGGCGGGAGCCGGGTCATTAGAGCATCCTTTCTCCAGAATTTAACAAGAAGTGGACCAGAGGTGCAGAGAATGAACAGGATTTGCCCAAGGTTGTAGGATCACATCTCCTGAGGTCCTGACAGCAAGATTACCACTCACTTCCCATATTTTCACTACAAAAGGTGAATGGGAAGGGGTGTGTGGGGGGAACAAGCCAGTTGCTATTCAGTTGAGCTTGACTGGACATGCACAAGCAATCTAGAGAAGGAAATAGCTCTAGTTCTGTCTGGTTCAGCATAAACTCCGCCCACTGAAGCTTTCCGGCAGGAAATCAAGTTACAAACATTAAATGATCTGAGCAAATTCTCATACACTGATCCTACCCTGGGGACAGGACACTTTTGCGAGCTGCTTATTGAGGCAGTAGCTTGAGATACCTTAACCCTTTCTGCAGTGGCACTGAGAGGGCATCACAGTTTCTTGTGCTGGCCAGGTAGGAGAGATCACAAGCAAGAATTACAAAAAAAAAAGGATTTACAACTGTTGGGGGTCATTCTTCATCAATAAAGAAGCTCTGATAGCTGTCTTTATTTGGAGAAGAAAAGGGGAACGCTGGGGAATAATTCTTCTGCTTGCTTTTCCTACTCAAAAATTGAGATCTGTTGACAATATGTTTCCTGGAACACCCTAAAGATGACCAAAAAACATGTGGTTTCTGGCACCAGCCTGACTGTGCAAGTGAAACCTCTCAATGGAGAAAGGAACCAAATTGTACTTGGACTGTTTCAGACCCTTTGTTTTTCATTAGGAGAATTGCCTGAGAAACAATAACTTGTCATTGTAAAAATCCACCTACTGCTTCAGCTAAGGGTTAAGATAAGTTGTAATCTGCATTTAAATTATATGTTGAACCTTAAGGAAATAAACCTTGCTGCTTGGTAATAGCCCCAAGATTTAAAACGAAAAAGCACAGTGAGGAGGGGAGCTTTTCCTTTCACGGAATAGGAAGCAAAAAGAAGCACAGCTCATATTTTTCTCTTTATCCAATTACTGGTAATGTAGATGAATGTCTGACACTGGGGAAAGAGAGGGGGTGGAAACTGCCTGCAGAGACAGCGAGGCTGTTTTTCACATGCTAGCTGGTTTGGGGGGCTTACAGCCCCTCAGTGCATTGCTGGAGAGTGGGAGGGTGGAGATGAACTCTGCAGAGTGCTTCCCTCCCGAGCCAGCTGTGTCTCAGGTTTCCTTTCTTTTTGCTCGAAGAAGCAGAGCATCTCCCAATGAAGGTCACAGCTTTGATCCCCATGGCTCGTTCTCGTGTTTATGGATGGCCATTATTAGTAACACAGGGTAGTGCATGCTCTGTGCCTGCCCTTGTCTGACTGCAAGGGAGCAGGAGCAGGATAACAAAAGAAAGTATAAATAGAGCCTTTTTAAAAGCCTGTTAAATGGGAAGAGACTTTTAGGGAGGAGAGAGAAAGAATGAGGCGTGTTACCATAGGAACTGCCAATAGTTTATTTAAGAAGGGCAAAGAAACAAACACCACAAAAAGATGAAGCCAGGAGGACTTGGGGATTACTGAAGGTATATGTCAGGATACAGACAGGAAGGGCCAGGTAAGAGCTCTGAGCTTCTACAAAAGCTGTGCTGAAAAAAATCATCTCACTTCTTGCAAAGTGGTCTGGAAAATGTTACTATGAAACGTGTGTTAGGGAAACTGCATATCCAGATTTTTTGATGGAGGTGGAGGCTGGAGAAGGGCATGAGAACAAATATCACATTGGTGAAATCATCAGGAGCAAAGGGCCATGTTCCTTCTGAGTAATCTGAACCCACTTAATGCAAACTCATGTTTTTGGTCACCCTGATGTTAGAGGAATAGCAGAAAATATTCTGATGTGTTGACGATGAGTAATATTTTTGTGATGATGATGGTGATGATGATGTGGTTGCCCTATCCCTGGAAGTGGTCAAGGCCAAACTGGATGGGACCCTGAGCAGTCTGGTCTAGTGGAAGGTGTCCCTGTCCATGGCAGGGAGTTGGAATGAGATGATCTTTAATGTTCCTTCCAACCCAAACCATTCTGAAAGTCCATGATTCTCTGTTATTTATTTTTCATTCTCCCCCACAGGAAAGCTTTCGCTGGGTCAGGAGCAAATACTGAAGAGTGATAGTGTTTTCAGCTGTAATGGACAATGATGCTGTCTTTCTTATTCCAGCTGATATCTTCATTCTCAAATGTTTACTCTGGAATTAGGTATTTCGTAGGTAAAACAGCTGATTGTAACAATTCACCTTCATTTTCCCCATGCCCAGAAGATGCATGCTGCTGGAAGACCACTTTGTGCTAAATGCTGCACATTCATAGGACAGAAAGATGCTTTCTGGTCTGAAGAGAACTCAACACCAGGAAAGAAACAGCAGATAGAGTAGAGCACATGTGATGGTACTCAGAAAAAATGCAACAGGACCGTCCCACTCTTGGTTTTAGAAGCTCAAAGACCAGGAGCAACTCAAAACTCCCTGCATTTGGGGTGTCTCTTGCTGTTTAGTTTTTAATCTTTTAGTTTCTAAATCAGTGTAAGGATTTTCTAGTTCCTGACTCATAATTTTGAAAACTTCAGGTCTGGTATTACCAGAAGAGTCCAAATGGTAGAGAAGCCATGAAGAGAGAGCAATCGGAGAGGAGAGCTAAGAATTGCAAAAATTGAGAGAAACAGTTGCAAAAGCCTCCTGCCTCTCTGCAGTGGAGTAAGGACACCGGAACTTCCTATTCTTTTTGGCTTCATGATAACATGTAAAGCAAATTCTGTATTTGCACAACAGAGCAGGAGACTTTCTGTTGGGTTTCTATCAAGAGACCCCTTCCTTTCACTGAAAAGGAGGCAGATTTTTTTCAAAGCTGTGGAGTAGAAGCTGAAAGCCCTATTTCTGCTTAGAGTAATCATAGAAGCATAGAATGATTTGAGCTGTAAGGGTCCCTAAAGATCATCTTGTTCAAACCCCTCTGCCAGAGGCAGGGACATCTTCCACTAGACCAGGTTACTCAAAGTCCTGTCCAATCTGGTCTTGAACATTTCCACATCCAAAAGTTTGTTCTCAATTTATTTCTCCAACACCTCTCTGCTCACTGAGTGCATTGCAGGAACAGCACCACAGCAGTACCACCACATTACTGATCCCATGGCTGAAGACTGAGGCACAGCTTGAAGGGCTGATGCTTCTGTGAGCCCATTAACACAGACATGTTTGCCATGGGATGGAAATGAATTAATCCAAAAAATGCCTTAGGTTACCTAACTCAGGCCAGTTTTTTTGCAAAGCCAAACCTATGGGTGGCATATTTATTTTTAGGTTTTGAGCTGAATTCTCTTCATTTTCTCCCCCAGTGCAAGAGGCGAATCAGAACCCAACTGCTCCACTTTCTCCATTTCCCTGACCCTAAGGAGAGTTATCCCATATGCCCACCCATGCATGAGAAATTCAGGGTGAGCATTTTCGGAAGGTTTCACACAGCCTTTGATGTCTCCTAGCCTGGGAAATTGGTCCTCCTTCTGCTTCCCAGCTTGGAAGGTCTCACTGTGGTATCTGCAAGAGATAACGTTCCCTTTTGCAGTCTGCACTCCGGGTCAGTCTGACTGCTTGCTGTGGGACTGCAAAAGGGATATTTCCCTCCAGATATTGCAGAACTGCCCTCTTGGAGAGGCTGGCCAGCCTGCAGAGCTGGGCAGTCCAGGCCACTCCTCCCTTCTCACAGAGATTGAGTTATGCCAGGCTTTGACCTAAGTGAAACTGCTGACGGTCACAGGGATTTGACTAATCTCCTTAAGTCACTGTGAAATTTGTGATTCCTTTTAGGGAATAGAGCGTTTTTTATGATTTTCTTTTTTTCCCTTTGGGCTGACTTGAAATGTAAAAATAAACTGGAGCCCATGGTGGGAGATTAATTTCCTCCTGAACTCAGGAAGGGCAGTCAGTCAACGCAGGATCCTCCTGGCCCATCCCAGGAGGATGCTGCTCCTGGATTCATTCCTGGAGACAGCTGCTGTCCGACCTTGCCATAAGACTTCCTTCCTCAGCGCTCTCCTCCTGGCCCTGCCGTAGCCCTTTGGGGTCTGAGTGCAGCCCCTGGACATAGCCCAAGACATTTCCTTCCCTCCAGGCTCTGCTCTGACTCAGAGCCCTCACCTAGCAATATTTCTGGGGCTGGAAAGCTGAAATTTATAAAACCCTAATTTTCTAACCATATTTGACCTATTTCCTAGTGAAGGGAGAGCCCACATCTCCACAGGTATCCAACATCCAGGGGTTTGTGAGTAATTTTGTTTCCATATTCATGGCTCAGAGAGCTTCTTTGAAGCTTTCTCCCAGGGTAATTTTGTCCCTTCTGTGCAGAAACCCCCATTCCTGTGGCTTTCCCATCAGTCCTCCTTCCAGCATGCTCCTGCCCTTTCCAGAACTTGGGAGGGTTTATGACAAACCCATGATACATCTCCTACTTAATGAGCATTAGCCCACCTTTTCTGGTTCTCTGATCTTTCCTGATCCAAATTACATTTCAGGTCAGTTCCATTATAAATTCCTCAAACACCCTGAGAAGAGTTGCAGTTTGACTTTGTTCTCTTGTACCCAAGCCTCTGCAGAAACCCTAGACCATTGTGGAGGTTTGTACATAGGTGACAAAGAAACCTCCACAAACCACTCAATGCATGTGGTTGCTGCACAATGCTTGTATTAGTCAAATAATTAAGAACTGTTTGCTCATAGAAATTGCAAATCCTGGTTCATTTTTTTGCTGTGCTCCAGGGGTTCTTGTTTCTGGACATTCCCATGAATTAAACTGAATGAGCTGGCAGGGAAGAAACAGTCTCTGAATGTTGGCATGAAAAGCCCTACCACAAATTCAGCTATCATTGTCCTTCTACTTTTAAAGTTTTAAGCCCTTCAATAAGGGAGAAATGACAATACCCAGAGTGGACTTCCTTTGCTCTTATTTTGGCATGTAGAGTTGAGATGTCTGGCTTTGGATGAAGTAGTCATGGTCAGCTCCCTTCATTGCCAATGCAGAAAAAATAGGAAGAACCAGAGTGTGATTCAATCTACAATAGTGTGTGAGAGAGGTCAGATGAATCATAGACTGTAAAGGAAGCTGAATCTGCGTGGTCAGACATAAGGTTCTACATTTTAGAGGTCTAAAATTAAGTGGAATGAATTCTACTCCTGTGACTCAGGTGGTGGATCGTGCTGCAATGACAAACTGATCATGCTGAGTAATGCAGCTCTGATTTCGTGACTTACCTTCACCTCTGCCTCTTTTTCCTTGCCTGTGTAAAGGTGCAGCACTGTCCTATTGATTCATTTCTTGGCCCTCAGTGGCAGAACTGTGCCAGGTAGCTTCTGGGCATGAAGCATGTGTGTATCTTCTGGGACTGCAAACATGTGACCTTGTGCTTCCAGGTTGTTAGATTTTCTGTCCTCTAAGACATCCTTGAATTAATAGAAGTGCTGAAGCATAAAGTCACAGGCAAAGTCTGAAGAGCTCAAGACTGCAACACTGAGAGGTCAAGAACAGGCTGAGGGCTCATGATGGCTCGGGAAGCTGGGGAGAGGGCCTGGGATAAGGGCAAGGAGGTGAATGTGGTAGGGAGGAGCTGAACATGTGAACACGAGTAATTAAAGGCACAAGATAACATGAGAAAATATTGGACTCATGAAAAGCGGGGTAGAAAGGTGAGCTTGGGACCACCATGTAATCTACCCTAACACGGGGTCACATCTAGGTTCCTAAAACCTTGTAATGAAAGAGGTGATTTTGCTGGAGATTTTGCTGCTTGTTTCCTGATCCTTGGATCTGCGTCCAATGATTCACATGGTTTATTGTGCAACTAGCAGCATTGCCTCCTTGTGAGCTGCAGTGATGAGGATTTTATTCTTACAGTGCATTACTAGAAGTTCTTTTAACGTTTTCCCTAGAATTTCCTGGCTAGGTTATCCCTAGAAATCACCAGCTGGGAAGCAGGATTAACAAGCAGTTGTGTCCTCCTTCTCTGAACCTCAAGGGCATGTCATTGACGCCACTCTGCTCCAGCTTTCCCAGTGGGAATCTGTTTCTTGTTCCCTGTGATATGTGGCAATCCTTCACATTTGAAATAGATGTGCCAGACTGTGACAGGGAAAAGTGCCTTGGGCAGGGCAGATTGGAGAGAGCTGGCAGGGACCAGAGTCACAGGGTGTCTCTTGGGTGCATTTCTGCCTCTCTTGCTTCTTCTGACAGGGAGAGGAGGACACAGCTCAGAGCTGTGCTTCTCTGTCTGAGCCAAGGACATGAAGAAGCTGTGCTTTTGCCTCTGGGAATGTGTTCAGAGCAGGAACATGATGCAGACAAGAGCACAACAGAACTTTTCTAGGTACTGCTACCAGGTAGCACCATCCAGGAGGGGAAGGTGGTTTGCAACAGGTATTAATGGGCTCAAATTCAGATGTAACCTGCTCAGTGGGGAGCCTCTGGCAGGATGGAGGGGACACATTCCCCTCTCCCAGATTGCTCCAAGCCCCATCCAATGCGGCCTTCGAACACTTTCAGGGATGGAGAATCCACAACTTCTCTGGGCAACCTGTGCCAGGGCCTCACCATCCTTATTGTAAAGAATTCTTTCCTGTTGTCTAATCTAAGCCTATTCTGATCCAAATTAAAGCTACTTAAATGACCTCTCTAGTCACTGAGTCCTCTTCTGGTTTGTGCCAGTGCAGTCTGTCGGTTCTTAGGACTCACTTGGAACTTCTTTGGCAGTAGTCTGTGCCAGTCCTGCCTAGAAGCTGTAGATTCAACTAAGTTCAGTTGTTTGCCCCAAGTGCTCGGAGACAGGGCCAGGAGGATGTTCCATTATCTCCTGTTGTAAGGTTCTTAAAAAACCCAGAAGGTTTTCTTCTTCTACAAAGCCTAAGAGACCCTGAATATTTTAATTCATGCTAGCTATTAGTACAGTGATAATTGAATAATGATTAATGCTCCAGAGGGAAGTGCTCAGTAGATACATTACCTTGCTGCTAGAAATGGTCCCTTCCTTTCTGCTCATAATTCTGGTGTAGCTCCAATTAACCTTTGAACTGCTGAACAGATCCACATAATCCCAAAGAGATTTCCATGCCAATCTAGTGGAGACTTATGGGTAAGAGCTATGCCTTAAATTGCAAGCTGCTGGGATGGGAAAAACTCCTTCTCATTTCCTCATTCTTTGTAGCTTTCAGTTACTGATTTGTTTGGTGTAAACACATGTTGGGTGGTGCGTTAGGCTGTGGTGAAGCTGGAATTTTATCCTGAAATATGTATGTGGTGATAGGATCATTAGTCATCCCTACATGCCATACCTGCTCCTGTGGGCACAACTTGTTTTGCCAGTGGATGCTGAAGGCGTGGAGTAATGAAGAAGTTTGGATCCTGGAGGAATGGGTCAGCTTCCCATGAAGTGGTTTGTGGTACTCCACACCTGAAATGGACTCTGTTTGCAGGGTGCTGACATGATGAATGCATCGAGAAGTTAAACCCTTTTACCACAAAAGGACAAAGGTTTGGAGATCTGGGCTCTGTGTCCAAATGCTCTGCTGTGGGCTGGCTGATGTGTTTTTAAAAGGCACTGAGATCCTGGTCCAAATTTCTTGTCTCACAGCAGTAAAAGTTGAGTTATTCCTGGGATTGCTTTGCTGCCTAAGGGAGAGAAGGATCTGACCCACAGATAACCACCTCCACCTGAAATTGTCAGCCCATGCAGAGGAGTTCAGCTGGCAGGAGAAGCCCTGATGGAGGCAGTGAGTGCAGGGATTTGGAGCCATTCATCCTGTGCTCCCATGTGTTTGTGTCTCCCCTCAGTTCCCACGCCTCTGCACTTCCTTGTTTAGCCCAGGCCCGGAAGCAAAACTGCTGAAATGCAAGGAGGAAAGTTATTCTCATGGTGTTTCCAGTCCAAACAGAACCAGGAGGGAGAGAGGAAATCTCATGAGAAAGCTTGACAGATTTTCAGCCTGGTCCCACTCAGGGCTGTGGAGCTTCTGGTGTTTCATCTGAACCTCTGGGTCCAGAGCTCTCACATTTCCATGTGCCTGGAAGTCCCACAGCACCAAAGTGGGATGACAGTAGTGCTAATGTCCAGTGCCCTCCGGTAATCCCATGACTCTCAGCTTTCCTCTGATCCAGCCCAGATTCAGTGAGGAGCAGTGTGTTTGCTGCTTGTTCCCACCATAGATGAGGATGGTGAGGCTGTGGGTGACTTCTGTAAGTGGGAGATTTTTCTGCTGGAAATAAAGCTCCTCTTCTCCTCACACTCAGGATATCCAAGATAGAACTAGAGACTTCAATCTGGAAAGCAAGCCCAGTGCTCTGCAATAGCACCAGACTTCTGGGTATCTTCTCTCCTCCAATATCTCCACATTTCCCCATGTGAGATGTGTGGTCCATCAAGGGAAGAGGTAGGATGGAAGGGATGTCCTGGAGCATATCTTTTGAATGCAGAGTCCTAGAGATTGGCACCAATGCAGTCTCCTAACAGTGTGGGAGAGGATATCAAGGAATAAGTTGGATGATGCATCCAGGCACTGTCAGACATCATGCTAGGATGTGGGAAGAGCGAGAAGCATCTCTTTGTCCTTGGATGGTACCTGCTGAAGCCAGGATGGTGAGCTCTGGGAATTGCCGTTTTACCCAGTGCCACCCTAATCCCTGTTCTTGCTCACATGCTTTGGATGCCTCGTCTTGTTCGCCTTGATTCTCTTCCCAGCTGTGGTCTGTGCTGGCTAATTGCAGACTGTGCTAAATCAAAAAGTGTTCCATGTGTACTTGGCTGTAAATTTATCACCCCTTGCTGAATGATGGTGGCAATTAGGAGTTTGCTGCATCCCCAGATTTTGTTCTGCAGTGCAGCCAGTGCAGCAGCAATTAATCCCCCAGCAAACACAGCAGAGGTGAATTCAGCAGTGCTGGGGACAGAGATAATCTTGGGATAATTTATAATTGTAAAGCCATGCTCAGAGCAGGAGAGACCTCTGGGACTTGCTTTGCTTTTCATTTCAGAGGGAAGGCTGACAAAGAGCTGGCATTAGCTGGTGTATTTGTCCTGTTTGCATTGGACCACTTCCATCTTCTGGCAAGGAGGGACTGGCTTTGCAATAAATTTTATCTCACACAGGAGAGATGAGCAGATGAAGATAGTCTCAGCTGAGCAGTGAGAGAAATGCAAGCTCTGATTTGTCCCTGTTGTAACTGTGAACAACTTGCCCCAATGGTAGAGAATCCCTATTCCCGCTACCAGGGATTCATGCTCGCTACCTTGAAGTTCCCTAAAGACTCCCAGGAGTGATGTTCTGTCATTTATTTGGTTGTGTAAGGACCCCAGAGAGCAGCTTTTAGTGGAGGTGCTTCAGTCAAGTGTGTTTTAAAGTCCCCTGAGGCCACCTTAGCACAGGTCTCAGTCGCATCATCAGGTATGAACAAGCTCCTACACAAAAACCCAATGTGATGCTGCTGGAGGGAGACAATTCTTCGCTGAATTTGTATTTTCTCCTCACTTCTGAGCCCAGCCTTTATGGGAATATTTTCCTTCCCAGGAGGACAGGGGTATGGGCTTGGCTGGGAAGCACCGAAGAAATCCTGGGTTCTCATTTATCTATTTCTCCAATGAGGTGAACACAAGTTGTTTCAATGTGTGAATCCGTTTCACAGGTGTTCCTCAGAACAGATAAGCATCACCAGCATTTTTTTAACCTACGGATGGAGACATTTAGTCTCCACAATGTTATGAACCAGAGCCAAAGCTTTGTAGACCTGATGGTGAAGCTGGTGATGTGTAGTGTACTTAAAGTGTTATTTTAGGGTCTAGTGGACTAAGAATAGGAATGGCACCCAAACATTCACTGAAGGCACTGGGAGTGTTTAGCAGATATGTTTTGGGGGGGCTTTTTTCCCCTTAGTGGTCTGTAACAGGGATATTTCATGCTGAGGATCAGGGATGATGAGGCAGAGCAAGACTGGGTATTCAGTACCTGTACAGTACAATGGGAGAGTTTGTGGAGTAGCAGCCTTTTCAAAGTAGGGCGAGATTCAGTCGGGAAGCACGTGGGGTGGCATAAGGCAGGAGGAAAATTCAGCTGCACAAAGACAGAATAGGGAGCAACCAGTTTAGGCAATGGGTTACAGGCACTGTGAGTCAGGAAATCCACCCTCTGGAGAGAGTAAAGAGTGTACTGGGAGCTGTAAACAAGCATATCACCTAGTAGTAAACTCAAAAGTTTACTACTTAGAAGTGGGGCAAGGATCTAAGTCTAAATAGGGTGATAGGAAGATCTCAGAAATTTGCCTTAGATTTAAAGAACTGGAGTTTTTAGCTGAAGAGGAGAAGCACAATCTCCCTGGGTCATTGTGATGGCTTTTGTGACGTAAAAAGGCTGCTGTAAGCCAGAAAGAAATGTCAATACTGTCTGTTGAATTTCTATTAAAAATGTATGATGAATTCTCCTGAGTTTAAATATAGCTCAGCTAATAGAAAAGGACTTTATTCTGGGAACTGGTATCACATACACTTAATTAATGATAACACACTACACAAAGATTTTTACTTCAGGGTATTCCAGCAACACTTAATTCAGTCTGGACATCTGTAATTTGATAAACTGATTGCCAAACAGGGGTGGAGGGAAAGGATTAATTAAATAGACTACAATAACTTCTCCTCCTGACTATGTTCAATATGAAACTTTGGAAACTTTGCTCTTTTCTTTTATTAAATATGTCTCTTTAGTGGCTTTTAAACAAGAACTATATTATTCATTTTGAAATAGCATGTCCAGTAAATGAACTTGTATTTTTCTTTAGGTCTTAAATTCAGTCTGTTATGAATTAATTTACAGGTCTGACTGGCTTGAGCAATGTGAGGCAATGTTTTGGTAGGTAGATTGTTTTTCTGCCTGTCTGTACCCCTGAAGATGTTGATAGATAAATCAGGGTGTGGAGTGTCTGTCCTCATCAAACAAGTGAAATGGTGAGGACAGGGAGCAGCTGTGCTGAATACTTAGGGGAATGGTGGGTAATGCTTCTCTGTAGATACCTATCATAGAATCCCAGAATAGTTTGGGTCAGGAGGTTCCTTAAAAATCATCTCGTTCCAACCCCCTCCCATGGGCAGGGACACCTTCCACTAGACCAGGCTGCTTCAAGCCCTGTCCACTCTGCCCTTAAACACGTCTTGGAATGGGGCAGCCACAGATTCTCTGGGCAAACCTGTTCCAGTGTCTCACCACCTTCACAGTAAAGAACTTCTTCCTAATATCTAATCTAAACCTACCCACCTTCAGGTTAAAGCTAGTAAGCTATTATGAGTCTTCACCAAGGATGTGGCCAAAGCCACTGGGATTGTGAGATCGTGTGGGATAAAGAAACATCCTTGACTGCTGTAAGGCTGTTGTCCCTAATGAAATGTAAAGGAATATGGAACATGAACTGAATTGGGGACCCTGCTGCTCAAATCCTGCTCAGGTGGTGTCAGCAGAGGAGACCTCCATGGTGCCCAGTCTCAAGAGCTCATTGCCATTCTGGGATGTATTTGTAAGAGTGTCCAACACCTTCTAATCAAGGAGGAGCATCTTCAAGCTGTTCCCCAAACCTTTGATAGCGTCACTGGACAAGTGGAATGTCACAGCTGCAAGTGGTGGCAGAGGCAGCAGATTCATAAAATCATAGAACCATGGAATGTTTTGGGTTGGAAGGGACCATTAAAGATCATGTAGTTCAAGCTCTTGTGCCATGGGAAGGGACACCTTACTCTAGATTCCTTAGATGCTTGGACAACTCTGCTGCCAGCCCTTCAGGGAGAACCCAGGACAACTCCACAAGGTGGCATTCCTTGGGTGGGTAAACAGGATGTGGCAGATGAATGCTGTTTAGAAATCATAAAAAAAAAAAAATTAATACAACTGAGTGTCAGCTTTCTGCACAGTGAGCTGTTGGATCCCATTTAATGAATCTGTTCTCAGTTGCCACAGCCAGAAGCACACTGAGGTGTACTTAACCCTAGATGTGTGCAGAAAAATTACCTATCTCTCAGGTGCTTTTCTCCCCCTTTGCTGAAGTTCACTTGCTGAGCTGCTCTGAGATAAAACAGCAAAGAGAGAAAACTCCAGGCCCTCCTGCACTCCACATGGCCAGGCACAACAGCGCTGCTCTGCTCCGGCTTTTGTTTGCCAGTGGCAGTGGAGAGGAGTTGACAGAGCCTTGGCCACATCTGCCTCCTCCTCTGCCCATTCTTCATCTCCAGGAGCTGGGACTTCCTGTGGTTTGGCAGGAGTTCTGTAAACATGTTCCCCAAAGTGCCTCCCCCCGCCTGCCACCGCCTCACGCTCTTGCAAGAGAGGAAACACCGCAGCCGGGAATGTGGAAGGGGATTTCCATGGTCAGCCTCCTTCTCAATCCATAGGATTCCTCCTGCTGGCCCCGGTCAGCTCTCAGGGAGATCCTGCCCCACTTGATGTAGGGCTGGGACAGAGCCCAAATGGCACCGGGGTGGTTCCCAGCATGGGGCTGCTCAGCTGGCTCCCTCCCAGCTTTCCAGCTTCGTGGCCACCTTCCCAGAGTTCTGGTTCCCCTCCTTTAGCAAGGGAACAGGAGGGCGAAGCAGTCCTTGGAGGAGAGGGCGTGTGAAGGGGACCTTGAGCCCGGGGAATGTGGGGTGCAGAGCACCCTGGCTGCCTTACAACATGGGTTCCCTGTGCCTCTGTGCCACCTTTGGCTCCTGTCTCCTCTGGGGACCCATTTCCTGGCCACAGATGTGTGTGTGGCACAGAATCTACATTCCACACAGCTGTACTCTCTTCTTGCTGAACTGGGGTGCATCCCAGTGGGGGCTTGTCTCCAAACCTTTCAGCCCCGCCAAGGCTGCTGGCTGGCACAGGTCAGGGACATTACAGAGTTAAATATCTGCATCTTGGGCCATGTCCTGATTCATCCTGAATCCAGAGACCTACCCCTGTCCTGCAAGGCCATGGGGGTGTGGATACTGCTCCTATCCCCACCTCTTCTAGGCTGAGATATCAGGTTCAGGCTGTGGGCATTTCTCCTGGCACTCCAGGTGCCTCCATGGTGTGATTTCCTTAGATCCCCTCAGCTTGGATCACCAGCCCTGGAGTGAGAGTGGAATGGGCTGTTACTTTCCCATGTGGGGACTAGGAGAGGGGGACAGGCTGTAAATGCAGTGCATGGGTGACATCTAATGTCATATTAAGGTAACACACGCTGGGTTTTCCAAATTACGCTGCTAACTGTAGGGTTTTTGGAGTGAACAGGACTGTCAAGCCCATCTAACTCTAAAGGGGCACCTTCTTTCCCAGGTCCAAATTCTTGTAAATTTGAACCCTGCCATCTTCAAAGCGTCCTGGGAAGTTTAAAAGGGACTTCAAAGGCTTTATGTTTAAAATATCAATCTGTAAATTACTTTGTACTTGGAAAGTTGAGGTTGAGGTTTTGAGATAAAACATTTTTGAGTTTTGGAAGTGAAATTTCAAGATTGAAGATAGTTTACTTGATTAGATCCACTTTTCAGACACTAAGACTTGACTTTTTCCCTTGCTTTATGAGGGTATGTACATGAATGCCTATATACATATATAAATATTTAACTTGAGAAAATTGTTGCCAGAGAGGAAAGAACTGTGAAAGAGTTCACACTATCTCTTCCTGTGGGAATAGCTCCTTGTATTTACTGCTACCACCTTGGAGTATGTCCAGGCCTAGGACACACCAGGAATATGTCCCTGTTTTGTTAGGTCTTCACAGATAGACAGCAATCAGCAAATCTGTTTTCCTTCAATTGTCTAATTGAGGAATGCAGTTAAATTTGAGCTCAGGTTCCCAGCCTGCACTTGCCCTAAGCATGGCTATTCTGCTTTCAAACATGAAGAAAGCTTTTTATTTTTTAGTCTGCAGGCTCTGGTGGTGCTGTGGCCATGGGGGATGCCCACATCTGGAGCATCCTTAGGGAAAGTCCCTGCAGAGAGTTGATCTCTGCAGATAGCAAACAATAGCGTGTTCTGGACCCTGCTGTAATTTCATAGAATCATAGAATAGTTTGGGTTAGAAGGGACCTTAAAGATAATTTAGTTACAATCCCCCTGCCATGGGATCAACAATTTCTAGTTGATATTGACCCAGCAGCCTCTCCTGTTACGAAAACAGAGTATGACAGAGAAGCTGTTGCTTTCCCAGGCAGGGTAATGTTTATTTGGACACATCATAGCTTGATAGATCCTCTATCTATTTTACAAAATAGATCCTCTTTTTTGTAAAACCTCCATGTTCATGAAAGGGCTGTCTGCACTAGATGTTCCTGTTCCACAGATGAATTTGGTAATTTCCACAAACCATTCCCAGTTTTTGGCCAGATTTTTGACCAGAAAGTACAGGGAATGCCTTGACTCTAGCCCCTTAGACTAACTTCTTCCTTCTCTTTCCCTGGTTTGAAAATCAATTGCTTTGCTGCATCCTTCCTGCTCCAGGTGCTGTACCAGAGCCACCACAATGCTGGTGTGACCATGTTGGATTTGCAAGATAAATCAAAGGGTGAATGAGAAAGTACAGCTCAACCCAGGCACTTTATCAGCCTGGAATAGAGGGAATAACTTTTATTTCCCTTTTCCCCAGCATGCCACATTTTGAGGGAGGCTGGAGCCTTCACTTTCCCAGAGGCTGTTGGAGAGCTAAATTAATTTGTTGATATTTATATGTTCAGAACCTGCTGCAGTGCCTTGAGGAGTCAGAGCCCCATCAGGGGCTCACTGATGCCATGGCTCATCGGGTCCAGGAAAACAAGCACTGCTAGGACCAAAGCAAACCCTGATGCTCCTCTCCTGCATAAAGTAATTAGTGCTGGCTGGCACTTTGCAAGCATTAGTTCATTACTCCTCAGAGCTTCCTTCTGGAGGAGAGTTGATATTTTTATCATGTTTTACACCGAGAGAAACTGAGGCAACAGACTGAAGGTTGTTGAAGGAGGGAGGGAGAAGGGGACAGAGGCCAGCACTGTGACTGCAGCCCTGAACATGCCCAGAACTGCTCTCTTTGCCCCTCAGTCCACTGAGACACGTTCGACTTGCACAGTCCAATCGCATAATTCCCAATGCCAGAAGGTTTCTTTGGACTGTAAACAGCATTTTTTAATTTCAAAATGGGCCATTTGCTTTAACCGCTGAACAAAACTTCTTTTTTTTTGCCTCCAAACTGGCCATTTTTGGAAAATTAAAATCAAGGGTATTTTTGGCTTTCCCATTGGTGCTCTCTTATTCCATCTTTTCAATGCAAAACTGAATAAATTGAGAGAAGGGCACAACTAAAAATGTCCAAATGCACATACACAAAAAGGGGTCTAAAAATGTTTCATGTGCAGAAGGTCACTGGGATGCAAACCCTTGTTCTCCCAAAGCCCACAGACTGAAATCAGCTATAAAGTTGCTTAATTCTTCCCGATGGTTTTTACAGCTCCAGTATTTTGAAAGACAAGTATGTTATTTTTTTTCCAAGCCAATTATTTATTGCATCTGATCTGGATTTATTAATTCAGTTTTTACTGCCCCATAAAGGCCCATTAGGTACTGGAGAGGAAAGATGTCTGGTAGATTTGTCTAGGTAAGCACAGAAAATAGAAATGTTCCTGCTTTGTAAAGATGCCAGGCACAGTGCTGTTGTGTAATTTTACTGTCAGTTTTGCAATTGATTAATTTTTTTTTCTCATACATCCAACTCCTACGACCCTCTAACCCATTGTATTCTCAGGCTTCATGATCAAAAATAAGTTCTAGCTGAGGAATACAAGCTGGAAATACTGCAGAAAGCCAAGGGTGAGACACCAAGGTTGTTGCTGCTGCTGTTTTTGTTATTATTATTCATAAATGTCAAATTCTCTTGTGGTTTTCAAGCAGGGCATGTGGGTTTTAAGGCCTGACTCAAGATTTTTCGGTGTCTGGAGCTAACTGGAATGCCAATCACCACAATGGGAACAGTCAGCACAACCAAGCACAGGTTTTAGCTTCCATCAGTTAATTTCTTTCTTGGCCCATAGGTTGATAAATAGGACATTACTGATCATTAATAAAACATGTAAATCCTAGGGTTCATATAAATCTGAAAATTTTCTACTGACATGGGTTTGCTTATGAACAGACAGCCTTAAATAGGGCTGCTACTTATTTCCAAAAGTGTAGAATATTTTCTATAAAATTAGTTTTCCAGTTAATTAACAGATATTTTGCTGAAATTCTTGTATGTGCTACACGCTCATCAGGCAAATATATTTGGGATTCAGCGTACTTGGCTGTCTTTCTGCTCTCTCCCTTTTGTGGTCTTCATGTCTCTGGTGCACAAATGTCTGCCAAAATCCTGGAATAAAACATGTGCCTCCCTGAGGAAAACTAAGGCTGAGCAGGGAGACCAGTTTAATTTTCCTTATAAATGACCCATGTCTTTTCAGACCTGAACATCTTCATGATACAGCCCCAAATCATGACTTTAGCTTAGAATCCTCTGAGTAGACATCATGGGGGGTTTGGAAGGTCCTGTTAAAACCCAGGGAAAACAAGGAAGATGCAGAACCATCCCACCGGAGAGCAGGCACACCCCTGGCTCCTCAAGAGATGGTGCTTCCCCAGCCTTGAAAAACATCCTGTCTCTTTTTTCTCCTTGTCCTCCCTCACCTATCTGAGCTTTTTGCTGGAATTGAGGTAATTTTCCCAGTTTGTATCAAGTGCTTTGGTATCTGCCTGTCCAGGGCTGGGCTGGGCTGGGAAAAGGTCAAAGCTTTCGGCTGTGATGTGATGAATCCTATCTGCCTTCATCCTCAGTCAACGCCACCACTCTACCTCTCTGGAGTGCCAACAGTCCTCTCTGGACACTTCTCCCTCTGTGCATTCCCAGTTTTTCAAGAACTTTGCTCCTTGCTGATGCTGCTTTTTAGGAGCACGGTCCTGATGGGCACAGCCACTGTTCATCTGCTGAGCAGGTGAGTTCAGACCAGGAGGGGTGGAAGGAGCTGCTGCTGGGATGCTCTGCAGTGATGAACATCTGGCAAGGCCTGTTGTCTGAATCTTTTCCTACTCCCAGGGCCGAGCTGCAGGGCTGATGGGGGAAAAATACCACTTTTCTGTCTTAAATGTTTTCTTGTGCATGGTAAGAGGTTGCAGGTTTTCAAGATGTTGTTGTCTCTGCAGACAAGTGTATTTACACAGGCAGTCAGTGTTTTAAACTGAAAGAGGAGAGATTTAGATTAGATATTAGGAAGAAATTCTTTCCTATGAGGGTCATGAGGCCCTGGCACAGGTTGCTCAGAGAAGCTGTGGCTGCCCCATCCCTGAAAGAGTTCAAGGCCAGGTTGGACATGGCTTGGAACAACCTGGGATAGTGGAAGCTGTCCCTGTCCAAGGGAGTGGATTGGAAGGAGATGGTGTTTTACAGTCCCTTCCAACCCAAACCATTCTTTGATTCTATGACTTTCAATAAATAGTTTAGCCATTTGAGTGCTGTTCAGACCTTCTGCAGTGGGATGTCTTTACCCCTGCCCTCTCTACTAGAAAGCCCCAGACTAGGCTGATCTTCCCAAGGACAAATTATGGTCCATGAAAAATAATTTCTCTCAGAAAATCTCCCCTAGATATTGTTTTAATCTTGCAGAAGATACTTGCAGCTCCCTAAGGGAGATGATCTGGGACTGAACACCTCACTGAGAAGAGGGTTTTGCCTGTCAGCCAAGGGATGGCAGCTGGTCCTGACCCCTCTCCAATGCAAAAAGGTCTCATTAAAGGACCTTTTCTGGAGAGAGAAATTAATTGGCATAATGCAGTTTTCAACTTATCGGGTTTCTTTAAACTCATTTCCTTCCAGCCCATAAGCAGAGAGAGGCTAACCCACTATTTTTTGAAATGTTATTTTGCAAAGTTATTCTGCAATTCAGTATTTGTTTATTTTTCCCCTCCACTGTTTCAGAGACAGCAGCCTGGTCTAGTGGAAGGTGTCCCTGACCATGACAGAAGAGCCAGAATGAGATGACCTTTAAGGTGCCTTCCAACACAAACCTTTCTGATTCTGTAAATAATAACTAAAGTAATGGCTTTTCTTACTGCAAAACAAGACTACTTCTATCTCTGTTTAGACAGAATGGCTTTTATTGCTTTTATTTATTTTACACATACATTTGGGTGTAGACATAATCCTCAGACACAATCTGTTCAATTCTTTGTTGAATATTTCTTAGTTTTTATCAATAGGTTTCTCACAAGCTGCTGAATATAAACCTGAATTCCCCAGAGCACTTTTTTTGTTATCTCCAAGAAATAAGAAACAAACCCTTGATAGGGAAATCCATGTACCTTGTTAGAGATAAGCACAACCCTCAAAGAAATAATTTTCTTATTTATTTTAGGTGAAAAATAAGACTAACAGAATTAAAAAAAATACAAAACAAAAACCAAACAACCAACTGTGTAGGACAGACAGGGTTTGGGCTATAAAATGAAGATGCCAGTACTTAATTTCAAGTCTCATTAATGGGTTGCCCTAGTGAATGTGCAAGGTGCTTTTTTGTCTCCACAGCCCTATTTCAGAGGTGTGGTGGGGGCTTGCAGGTTATTTATTGCTAGAGAGCAGTGCATCAGGCACAGCAGGCAAACTGAAGCTGTGCTCATGTGCAGGTAAAACCACAGCCTGGGGTTGTTCCTGGAGCAGGTTCAGGGATTCAGCAATTCCAGCTGATGTGTTTTGGAAGGGGGACAAACTTTCACAGGCAGGCCCTGGCCCCGTGCCCAGGATTGGGGCTGGCTGGACGTCAGCAGTTTTGGTTCAGGGAGGAAGGTCGTGTGAAACTGCTCTGCCCACCCTCGCTGCTGTCTGCGGCCGAACCCAAGGACCTGGAGCCAAGGGCAGAGCCTCATCCCTGCCGTGCCCGGGATTTACATCCTCCCCTGGGAGCCTGCTCCGTGCAGGGAGAGCTGCTGATGCCTGGGGTGTGTGAGCTCTCACCCCACAGAGCACTGTTCCCTGTTTTAGGGAACATCTTTTGCTGAGCACCTCTCTGGGGCATGGGGACTCTCAGGGTGATCCTGTACAGCCTTTGGCTTCCCCAGGAGGAGCTTTTTCCCTCCAGTCTCACAACACTGTGTGGGTGCTTGTTGGTTTGATTTCCATTTTCATCTGTTTTCCAGTACTTTTCACTGCTGACCCAACAGGCACGGCTTCCTTTTGCTCCTTTGCCAGGTGTTGGTGGTCATGGCTCAGAATATTTAAGGGATGGAGAAAGGCAAAGAGAGAGGAGATATGGGAAGTGTGTAGCTATCCATTATACTCTGATGAGTTCTGGTTACCCAGAAGGGCATAGTCTTGTCTTTCTGAGATGAAGATGGGAAGCTGAAAAAATACCATCTCTTTCCCCCATGATAGTTATTTTTCTTTTTTATTAACTCGCTACCCCCAGTTTATTGCCTAGTAAGAGGGAGAATATTCTCCTTCTCCTCTTTTAATTAGCAAAATTAACTTTATTTGCCAAATAAACCTTTGCAATGAAATCACAAACTAACTTTGATATAGATTTCCACACCCAAAAGCTGATCTGTGATCCAATAAAAAACATACAAATGTTTAGTCAGTGTGATTGTTGTTTTGGCAATGTAAGGGAAGATGCTTGGCATCTCTTGTTGGGGGATAAAGACTGAGAAACACCCAAATAAATCCCTCAAAGTGTGAGGTTGATCAAACTCTAGAATTCAGGCATCTCCATCCCTTCCCAGGTTGTTTTCCTGCTGTTGCAGTCAGCAGAGCTTGGACAAACCTCAGTGTCAGGCTGGCAGGATGGAGATATCAAACTCTGGGAGCTGGACCTCAGGTCTTGGGGATCTGGGCTGTCATCCCAGTGGAGAGTCAGCTTGGGCGGGGCTGGTGGATGATCCCACGCCGCTGCTCAGCATCAGGGAGCCACTCACAGTCAGGAGTTTTCCTTCTCTCTCATCTCTCTGGTTCCCTACCTCCTCCATAAAAAAATTTGCCATGTTTCAGCAGGTTCATGTGGATGAGTGCTGGAGTTGAGAAGCCATTTCTGAAGACTGAGCTTTTATAGCTGGCTCTTTTGTTTTTTTTGGCTCAGATCTCTGGGCTCTGTTCCCTCCATGAGCTTTTTTTGATGCAAGATTCTTAACTGCTTTTCTTCTTTTTATTGGAAGTGTAGTATATACCATAACCTTCTGGGCCATGAGAGATTCACAGACAGGCAGAAAAGCAGCCAGCCACAAACCCCTGAGCTGCAGGCTCCTGCCCTTCTGAGCTCCCAGCAGTCCCTTTCCTTGCTACCATTTCCCTCTGTATATGATGGAGATAAGATTTTTTTTTCCTGGTAATTCTTTTACCTGTCGTTAAAGTGGATTTTGGCATCACTACAGCTGTAGAACTGATAATTTTTCACTTATGTTAGAAGACAAAATGATTTCCAGAGGGAGGGGTTAATTCACGTGCCAGTACATTGGAAAAATTTCTTCCTGCCAGGAACTGTTTTTTCCCAAGACAGAGAACTTCAACAACACCAGACTTTTGATTTCAAGTTGGTTTTTTTTTTTTTTCATATCCATCATCCAGCATTCCCTCAAGTTCACCTTAACCTCCAGCATAACCTGGTAATGACCTGGTTCTCATGTCACTTATGCCCATTTGATGCTGACTGTGCAAATCACGTGTTCTTCTTTTGTAAGATAGAAGAGAAATGTGGTTTTTATGCTCTGACTTCTCCCCCACTGTGCTGGGAGGCCCTGCTGGGTAGCCTGAACTGCTCTGTGAAGCAAGGGAGTGAGAGCAATTACTTCAGCCATATGCTTGAGACCTGCTCACCCTTCTGAATCCCAGAGGTAGTTTCCAAACTCCCTTTGAGAGTTCTGAGTCTCCATCACTTGCTCTGCAGTTATTTCTGTCATATCAGAGCTCTGAACACTGCTCAGGATCAGAAGAAAGGTGGTTTAATAATATATTTTGCTAGTGAAAATATAGTAGAGGATTTGTTTTAATTACTAAATAAAGGTACACAGGTTCCTTGGGTAGTGATTCTCCTTAAATTCTAGAGGCAGGGTTGAAGAGGAAATGGCATATTGACTGACAAACCAGCTTATTGCCATTTCTTTCTGTGCTTTGTGAAATAGTATCATCAGTGAAATCACTTTGTGAAATAGTATCTTTGTGCATTGTGAAATATTATCTTCAGTTTGCTCTGAAAGAACCAAATCAGCCTGATCATCTGTGTGATCAGTTCCTCAGGACCGCAAAGCCAAAGTATCTTTCCATAGTTCTTTAACAATGTGAGTAGTGTTTGAGTTAGGCTTTCACCTGTTTTTCAGCCCAGTTAGCCCCAGACTGCACATGAGATCACAGTCCAGAAGGTAAAACCATATCTTAGTCCTACTTACTTCTTCATGCACTTTAGGATGTATTTAGCCTTCACAGAGGCTCTGCTTTCCCAGACACAGGAATTCCCTGCTACAGGAAAGTCCCAGATCCCTGTGTCCTTGTCCTCCTTGTAGGAGTGAGCAGAATTATGCTTAATAGTTCTTTTAACATTCTGGAGTTTTACAAATGTGTTTTAGGCGGTTGTAGCAGACACAGGGAGGTGGGGCCAGACAGGTGCTAAGTCAGGTACAAACAGAGCACTGATGGGAGGAAATAGGAAGGGAATGACCACGAGGACATGAGAGAGGCTGGTAAGTGATACTTTAACTGATCTTGAAACTTTTGTACCATCCCTATTCCTTCTCACTGCAGGGCAGGGAATGGATGTAAAAGGAAGCACATAAAAGACGCTTTCAGAACTTGTATTTTACACTCAGATTGTTTTAGATAGTGTGAACACCAGAGGATCCATGGACAAAGATTTCAGCTCAGGACAGGAGACAGAAGCTGTCTCAGATACTGCAAGGAAGGTCTTTATTCAGCAAAATTGAAATAAAATCTGACATCATAACAGTTTCCTCTAACTCTAGCACAGTCTATCAGATGCAGCCTATCTTCAAATAAATATATTATTTCCTGCTTTAACCTTGTCAAATGATGGAGCTAGTTCATATTTATGCCATATCTAAGGGTCTGGGAATCCTTAGGGCAGGGCTCTGGCACTTTATTGTTTCTCTGCTAAGTGAGAGAGATGCCACATTGCTTTGTGGTGTGCAAAGGGTGCCAACACTGCAAAGGGTGTCCACACAAGCTCTGTAGCAGGGCTTGGTGTGTCATGTCAGAGCAAGAAATGTCTTTAGATAATTTGCAACAGTTGAGAAAACTCCATTTACTCCTGGGAGAGTCTCATGTCTGTCAGTAGGTCCTAGGTGTATAGGTGTCACTCTTCAGGTGTTCAGGACGAGGCATTATCTACACTGCAGCACATTCCCCAAAACCCTGAGTTGGACTTGATCCTTGTAGATCCCTTCCAGCACAGGCATCCCTGGCAGTGTTCAAGTCCGGTTTGGTTGGGGCATGAAGCAACCTGGGCTAGTGAAATGTGTCTTCTCCAGAAGCACAGGTCCTCTGTCCACTCTATGTCAGCAACATCGAGTCTGTGGGGAACCTCAAAGGGGTCCCATTTCTGTCCCATTAAAGCCAGTGCTGCCTGCTCAATTATGCACCTATAAAATTATTCAGAATGTGTGGTACCCTTCAAAACACAATATTAGAGCCCTGCTTTATCATTCCGTGAAGATTCATTTTCAGAGGGTTATACAAACTCTATTTAAATTAGAAATCACATCCACTTTTTATGCCTGAGGATTCATAATAAGAATGAGAGCTCCCAGGCACAAATAAAGAAGCGAGTGAGTTTCTCATAATGAAATTACCACTGAGGTTATTACTTACTAGCTTTTGGTTTTTTTCTGATCATTAATATTGTTCTGATTCCCTGGTTGCTTACTGGCAAAGAGCAGAGTGAGTGTCCCATGCAACGAACACAGCTGAGAGGCAATCTAAATGTAAAATTAGTTAAGTGCTGTGCTGCTATTTAATGGAATCTTGCAAGCTTAAAATGTCATGTAGGAACTTTGGTTAGAGAAAAGAAAAACCCAAAAGAATGTTTTTTACCAGTCTGATACCTCATGAGATCATTTACATTGACACTGGGTATGATTTCTTTTTGGAAGCATTCTTTTTTGTTTTTTTTGCTAGTACAAATTACAGCACAGAGGTGGGACTCATTCGCCAAATGAAGATGCCCAATGCTATCTGACATGCCTGCCAGCATCCAAAAATCTCTATGGGCAAAACAGAAATAGGCCAGAACTTGAGTGACTGACCTCTTCCCAGATCAATAGCTCAAAGGTATCTGTGTTAGAGTGAATCTTTCTCCAGCTGACTCTGCTCACCATGGAAAGGACTTGATTTTTCTGGACTTCTAGGACAAATTCACATGGCCCATGACACCCAAACTGCCTGGAAGTGGCAGAGGGACACTGGAGATCTCTGTTCTAAGCATCTGAGTGCTGCCCATGGTCTGTCTTTATTTTAATGGGAGATCAAACACTACCACACAACCAACACCTACATGTGGATATCCTAAATACTGAGTTTTACCTGTGATGTCAGCCTGAGAAGGCTCAAATCCACCCAAAACCATGTGCAGTCATCAAAGGTCTGTTCATGTGGCTGATTCAGCACATGTGTGGGTCCAACCCCAAACACTGCTCTTGTTCTCATCACTTACATGAATGCTGGAATACAAATGACAGGAGCTGAGGATGTGAGGGAAAAGTGCAACCTGTGGGGAGGTACCTGAGTATGGATTTCTGGAATCATGATGTGTCTGCTTTGTCTGGGCTACAGGCAATGTGACAACCACTGATGTAGACTTGGCCGTATCACGATGGCATTAAGTGAGGCACTTAAATGGGATTTGACCTCTGCCAGTTCCATTATTGGGTAAATCTGTAGCAGAACTGGAGTTTGTAACTGGGACTGAATGGGAGGCTGGAGGGAAAAAAATTTTTCGTGAAACTTCCAGGCTTTAGCTACCCATTAATTTAATCATTACGTGATAACAGTAGTTAAAAGGCATCGCTATTAAGAAAGGTCTCATTAATCATTTTTATAAGAATGAGAAAACCATATTTATCTCAGTAGCAATGAGATGTAAATTAGAGGAATTCTCCTCTTTCACCCCACTCACAGATACTTGAGTTTTCCCTTAATTACTTGCAAATAGCAGCTTATTCAATTAAGCAGCAGAGCAGAACATAACCCCCTTCTCAGCTTCTTAGGCTCTCTCTTGGTTCTTTATGTGTAGTACCAGAGATAAGTGAAGACCTTTCTCCTTACAACAGCCTTCTGGGTCAGCAGCATTAGCTTCATTTTATAGAGGCAGATCCGAAGGACACAGAGAGATCAAACAACATTCTCAGAGCCGTAGAGGGAATGGGAGATGTCAGGAAGATCTGAACCTGCTTCTCAGAGGGCTGACACTGCTTGTCAAATCAACAGCAGGATTTTTGCTTCCTTTATAATCTGCAAAGTGATGATAACAGGCTTCTCTGCATGGATGACTGGAAATTCCTGGAGATGGCAGTGGTAGAAGCAGAGTTTTCCCCTGCTTTTTCTTGACTGAAAGGAAAATCAATGTCAGTGGTACAGGCTATAGGGTGATGCTGTGCTAAGCTGTTCCACTCTTGTCCTACCCACTTAGTACATCTATCATGGGCAGAGTTTCACTGCTCACTGAGCATGCAGAAGCCAGGAATGCAGTGGAAATGACAGCAGCCTGCTTGTCTAACCCTGTCTGACTAAACTCGAAAAAAATCCACATTGAGATGTCTTTGTGAACCACTGAGCTACTTGCTGTGTGCCCTGGGGTTGAAGGAAGTTCACACCCCGGCACAGAGCACTCTCCCTTTGCTGTGGCTAGGTGGGCATCTCAGTCCCCTGAGTGTGCCTCACCTATTTCTGAAAGAAGGAGCTGGAAGGAGACTCCAGGTACTGGGTGCACACTGTCATTCCAGGGTAGAGACCTCCCTGCAGCATATCAGGCCCTCTGTACTGCTGAGGGTACTGAAAAATGTGAGTTTTTCACACATATCTGGAGAGTTGGAAGTGCTCCAAGGGTAGTCCACAGGCAGGAAAGGACACAACTCCAAGCTTGCCAGAGTTCAAGGAGTGTTTGGATTATGCTTTCAAGCTCATGGTGGGATTTTTGGGGCTGTCTTGTGCAGGGCCAGGAGCTGGACTCAGTGATCTTGTGGGACTCTTCCAACACAAGATCTTCTATGATTTGATGACATCAGGGGCTTGGGCCAACATCAGTCTGGGCTGCAAAAGAGAGTCCCAGCAGCCACCCAGAGGGTTTGGGTTGCCCATCCTCTGCTGATCTCCTACAGTGTCCAAGAAACCAGATAGCCTGGGAGGTGCTGGCAGTTCAGCACTGCTGCAGGGCCAGGGATGTACATGAGAGCCTTTTCTGGGCTGTGTGGGAACCAGCTGAAGCCTGGCAGCTGCAAGCTGGCCATGCCTGTCCTAACAATGCTTGTGCAAAGCTATTGTCTGCCAGGGCACACACCATCAAATCCCTTTTTCTGTTTGCAGCTCTCTGGGTTCATGCCATGTGTTTGAAAGTCCTTTTCCCAGAGTAGGCTGACAAATATGAAAAGCCAAATGCCCTTCTGCTTGCAGAACGGGAGGAAAAGCCTAAAATCTTCCTTGCATCTTCCTCGATATTCAGTGCAAGAGCAGATGGATGGAGTGTATAATTCCATAGGAATGCAGCTGTAATTTCACCTGAACTAATGCCCAGTTGTTAAGCCACCTACTAGAGAGGAAAAAGAATCCTTAGTGCTGGATCAGCCTGGTCCCTCTGCTTTTTCTTGTTTTCCTGCTACCAAGATCCTTCACCACTTCTGTGTGTGCAATTCAAGATGAAAAGAGCATCGAGCATTTCCTGGCATGGTCTGGGTGGATGGATGTAGAAGGGCTATGGTAAGGCAGGATGTTCTTGAAGCTGGAGTTTTTCTTGGATTAGAGCCCAGGATTTTTTAGATTGGGGGCCAATTTTAGTGAAAGGTTCATGAACTCTTGAGGTCTGGGCCCATATTTCCTCTGTCAAAGCTCCGCACAGCTCTACTGGGACATACTGGAGCATACCACAGCTGTAACCATTCCACGAGAAATTTTGGCCCTGCAGAGTTCAGCTTTGTTGTGTTTGGCCATCATTTCTGCAGGTGAGATAGGAGGTCAGCACTCTGGGGAAAGGAGCTGCAGTGCTGAGTTCTAACTGGGATCTGGGTGCTTTACAGTGGGGCACGATAAATGGAGAAATTAAAATCTCTGAGGCTTGCATCCCATTATCTTCTGTGTTTCCTCAGCCATTTACTGCCATTCTTTTGTCCCTTTCCCTATTCCCCTCATTGGTTATGCCCACCACTCCACAGTGATCACGAATTGCCAGAACAGACCTTTTGCTTTTATACTGCATTGGGCTCTGTGCCCTGGAGATGCAAAGCCAGAGATGACCCTGCTGGAACACACTGTAAGGCAACAAGAGCCAAACATAGTGAAATCTCATGTGCTGCTCACTGAGCAAGAGTTTTATGGTAAAAAACTATCCATGAGAAATTGTTTTGACTGCTTTATTGCAAAATAGCCTGGGACTGAACTGATGTTTACAAGTCCAAGGATAATCAGGAATTAGGAGCCTGGAGGTGACAGAGAAGCTAAGTTATATGATGGTAGGGACATTACCAGTGAGGCCTGAGTCCAAAGGTCTCTGCTTAGCCATCTTCATAGTTTTAAGGCTGCTTCAGGACTGACTTGAAAAGATAAAGGGCAACACTACACACACCAGTCTCATTTCTTCACTTCTCTTTGATTATCCTCCCCACACTGCTGTCTTCCCCACATTTCCAATGCTAGTTCCCAGTGCACAGCTACATTTCTTCAGGTTTAATCTGGAAGCTGATACAGAATCACAGAACCACTTAGGCTGGAAAAGACCTCCAAGATCATCGAGTCCCAATATTTGTCCAATCACCACCTTGTCGGCTAAATGACAGCACTGAGCACCATGCCTAGTCATTTCTCAAGCCTCTCCAGGGATGGTGACTCCACCATGCTCCTGTGTAGCCCATCCCAAAGATTAACCACCCTTTCTGTGAAGAAATTCTTCCTGATGTGCAACCTGAAACTCCCCTGGCACAGCTTGAGGCTGAGTCCTCTCATTCTGTTGCTGGTTGCCTTTGAGATCCTCGTGGAGATGTCCCTGGTGGGCATATTCAGAGGAATTAGAGAAGGACAGGAACTGCCTTGTACAGTAGCCCATAGCACACACCTTGAGATGCTACAGGTAGTCCTGCTGCCAGGGGGGAGGTGTTGTTCCTCCTGACCTCTATTAGCTGGAGGTGGCCACATGCCTTGAGGCGTGCACTTTCCTCAGCCTTGACAAAGCTCTGGAGATTCTCTTTAAATCATAAATAAGAGAAGTTAGGATTTTTATGTTTCTCGTGTAGAATGGGTTTCCAGAAGGCCTGAGGCACTCTGGTTTATTGTCAGATCTGTGGTGTGTTCAGTTGCAGGTGAATCAGAAATGGATGTGGTTGTACAAGGTCTGTGAGGTCTGGACATCACAGCCAGAAGTCTTGTACCAATCACACATGTGCTCCTACTCCTCTGGATATATTTATTCTTGGATTTAAAAAGTATTCTTCCCATGCACTGGTAATTGACAAATGGATGAAATTAAGTTACAACATTCTGGGGAATAACAACCTCACTGCTTGATTTCCATCATATGTAATGTACTTCATAATTTAGGCACATGCTGAAGTTCTTTGCCAAATTATTGCTTTTCTGAGCAAAGAAAGTGCAGTTTTCCACACTTTTGCTGTAATGTGCTTCCTTGCTGGTAATACTGCTTTGACAAATGCACCTTTCTGCTTATACTGATTTGATTCATTTTACACTTAAGTTCTAACTGTGTTGGAAGAAATTGCTCATAATTTTGACAAACTTATCAAGGAATTTTCTTCCAACAGAGTTACATTTTTAGGCAAATCCAGTTGATCTATTGTCCTAAGTTCTCTGGACCCCCACCTTACTGGAAGGCAGTGGAATTTGAATAATTATACTGTGTTTGGATGTACTTGCTGTGGAGCTGGCAGTAAATATTACTTTTCTACCTCATCTTTCTTTTCCTTCTTAGGAATAAAGAGATTTTTCTTAAGTATATTACACCTTTCCCATGTTAACTTTTTGTTAATCATGTAAGCCATTATATTTTGAACACGTGACTCAATGTCTTGCTAGGCTTGTGTCTACATGAAAGAACCATTTATCAAAAAAAAAAGGTGCCTTTGGGAGAGAGAGCTTTTTCACTGAAATGAAGATTTTCCTATTGTCTGACAGATCACATTGAGATCATCTATGGAACCCAATCAAAGACCCTAATAATGATGTGAAATGGCAATAATAAAGCAAGGTTCTGTTTTCCTGACTCAGCCAAGGGGATATAATTAAGTGAACATCAAAACTAAATTTAAAAGTGCTGTCTAATAATGTGGCCTATTTTGCTTTTATGAGCTCAGTTGATTCCATTCTCTTATGGCTTGACATTTCAGTGTAAATGTTAGTATCTGAATTAAAAACAAAACTGGTGAGTTTTTCCAGTTTTCTCAGGCATGTATGCACTTTCTAGCTGATGCCAGGTTTTATGAGGTTTTAATTGTTTTTAGTTTTTGTTTTTCTTTCCCCCGCAGGTAGTTACTTAGGGTTAGAAACTCCATATCTTGACATCATCACAAGGGACTGTGTTCTTGGTAAAGATTTGGGGTAATTTGGTGACAGGCTGGCTATACAATGTCCTTCCATGGTACTGACTGCTCCAGTTCACCTACAGCACTTCCCTGAGTGCTGAACATGGGGATAACATCCACCAGCCCTGTCTTGGATACATCCCTCTTCCTGCTTTATATTCCTCCACTTATGCTTGGATAGAGCTTTAAGCCAACTCTTATTGGGTGCTTGTTTTCATCCTTTATTGGCTGATGTCATTCTTTCTTGCTCAATAAACCCTTCATTCAAAAGCCAATAAATATTGCATTAGCTGACTTGTCAAGGTCACCTTCTTTCAGCTTTTCTTCTCTGGGACGTTTTTATTGTCACATTTATGCCCATGTCCATGTTTATGCAGCATCTGTAGCACCCCTCTGGCCTTAGTCTCTCCTTTCTGTTTGTGTGGAATGAGGATCAGCTGGTGGCTATGTCAGTCTGCTGGGAATTATGTCCAGGGAATCCCAGAATGGCTTGGGTTGGAAGGGACCTTCAATATTATCTTGTTCCAACTCCTTGCCCTCGGCAGGAACACCTTCCGCTATCCCAGGTTGCTCCAAGCACTGTCCAGCCTGGCCTTGGACACTTCTAGGGATGAAGCAGCCACAGCTTCTCTGGGCAACCTGTGCCAACCGGGGCAACCACCCTCACAGGGAAGATTTTCTTCCTATCTAATTTAAATCCTGTCCCCTTGAGCTAAAGACCATTACTCCTTGTTCTGTTACGTGGGATAGGGCAGTAAAAAGTCCATGTCTGACCTTATTGTAAATAAATTCTTGAAATTAAAATCTATCTTTTACTGTCCCTATTACCTTTGTCAATATTTTTACCATGGCTTCATAGAGAAAACAAGTTATAAAGAATACAAGGAGAAGAATACAAGTTGTGAGTGTAGAACACATGTTGCAATGCATAAATTTTTGCCAGTTTGTTTTCAGGTGGGGAAAATAGTTTGATGTACAAAGCAAGCCTAGGGCTCAATAATGTGTACAACTGTCAGTTGAGAGTAGTGAAAGAAGAGGAGAGAGCTGGTGGCTACCCCGTCCCTGGAAACCTCCAGGTTTTTATTTCAGGTGGGAGAGGGATTTGAGCAACTTGATCTGGTTTAAGGTATCCCTGACCATGGCAAGAGGGTTGGACTTGGTGGCCTTTAAAGGTCCCTTCTAACACAAAATATTCCATGATCCAGTGATTTATGGCTTGGCTGGCTGCATTGCCATGGGATGGCCTGGCACCCCACCACAAGGAGTGAGAGGAAACCATCTGCCTTCCCTTCAGGAATAAAGTGAGTGAACCCACTATAATCAGCCCAAATCTGCTCTTACCTCTGATAGTTTTCAGTGGGAGAAAGCAGCTTCATTCCTGGTGCTTGGATGGCAGTGTAGCAGTTCCTGCCCTTAATGCTAGGCTTCTGTTTCAGTCCCAAGAAGGTTTTTGTTCTGCAGCACAGCAAGGTCATTAATTCACAAATCAGTAAAAGCACCATGAAATCATTCCAGTGATGCCTTTTGTAGGCAATAACATTGCTGAGCCTGGAACACTGGCAGTGAGGGTAGGGGACAGGGTTTGTGTGAAGGGGTGGCAGCACTGCCCTTTGCTGCTTTAGGTGGTCACAGTCACCGACCTTTGCTGCTGCTGTGGGGGTAAAGAGCATGGAGGGGCCATTTGGGATCTCCAAACTGAGCTCAGGGGCTTCACTACAGCAGTGGCTGCAATGACTTCTCTGACCTCTTCCCACCACGTTAGCTCCTGAGAATTAAGGAAGAAGGGGAAAAGGCCTCCTTTAGTGCTTGGGTCAAGCTGTAGGAGCATTTGAGTAGTGCTTCTTTTGAAGTGCAATTGCCTCACTGCTGTTGCTTCTGGTTTTCCTTTTTTTTTTTTTTTTCCCCAGAACAGATACTCAGGAATGGTTAATCCTGGTCTCCACTTATACCCTGTACCTCCTTGCAGCCTCTGCCACTTTGCTCCCATCAGGGATGCTCTGTTCTGGCAAGACTTGTCATAGGTGTGAGGGAGCCTAAAATTTCCAGGTGGGCTCTGCAGTCCCCGGTTTGAGAGGTTTCCTGGCTGAGCAGGAGAGGGCAGCAAAACATAGAGATTGAGAGAGAGAGGGAAGGAAATCCCCTCGCTGAGCGTGCAGGAGTTCATATCAGTTTCAGGAAGGGTGCACTGGTGTGGAGTGGGATTTGGGGTTTTCCGGTGCTGCCCATGGGGATGTTTCTGCAGCCCAGACAAGTTTGCTGGGGTGGGAAATTTGCTGCAGCTCACACTCAGAGCAGAATGGAGGATTTTCAGGGAGAATCCCTCCTCCTTGAATGGTGAGAGAGGTGGAAAACTTGATGACCTGCAGAGAATGAGCCAACTGCCTCAGAGAACAGCAATATATTCAGTGAGAACTGTGAATATGAGGCCTTGGAGGAGGAGTTACCTCTCCTTTCTTGCCCCATGATGTGCAGCCAAAAGCTTCCAAACCACGGAACAGGACGAAATTTCAACAACAACAACAAAGATCGAGATCTGGGCAACGATGGGAACAAACACCGTCCATATAACAATCGGTGTGGAACAAATAAGGAGTGTTGAGGAATGCAGTTACTGTGGCAACCTGGTAATAATAGATAACAGCAGTACAGAGGTGGAAATAGAAGTGAGAACAAGGAAAGTGTCGAGAAGTACGAATATGTGAGTCAAATCTGTAGCAATAAAAATATTGTCAGAGAATTAAAGCTGAAGCTATGGAACAGAATTGTTATGCTGCTGGTATTTAATTTGGCAGAAGTATGGCCAGAGACAACTGCCCCTGAATAAAACATTAGGGTTTTCATGCATGGTGAATATGGAGAATATTAAGAGGTAAGTGGGGGAAAATGGTTATAAATCTGAAAGCACAGGAGAGATCAAATGGATACCAGAGCATCCTGAAGTCACATCCCAGAGCATTAGGAAGCACTAGCTGGGCTAAAAGAATAGGAAAGGGGTTTATTGCATTGGGGCAGTAGTAGGAATTAACAAGGGGTTCCCAGGGTTGTGTGGGGATATGGATTGGGACACAGTGTTATGCACAGACCTGGCTTTTTGACTTAGTAATTTAGTTATTAGACTTCCAGGTGGAGACCAATCTTCAGGAAAGATCCTGCTCCCACCTCACTGAGTGCACAGATCTTCCCCAGCTGTAATTTCTGGGATTTGTTTGGATTAAAAACTGGCATGAGATAACAATCTGGGGGTAAGGCTGGTGGAGATGCTCTGCCACGATCTATTAACATCCCAAGGATGCTGTTCAGAGCCAAGGTTCCCAAATCTCTGGAGATATTCCTAAGTTTTCTGCACACCCACAAGAGGATTAATGTGCAACTTAACCTGATTGCTGCCATGGTTTTTCACTGCCTTGAATCAGGAGTCAGAAACTGCCTTTTTGTGGACACTGTAGAGGACTACAGAATCATAGAGCAGTTTGGGTTGGAAGGAACCTAAACAATCACCTAGTTCCAACACCCTTCCATGGGCAAGGACGCCGTCCAGTAGACCATTGTACCTGAAATAGCACCTTATTTCTCCAGCAAGGAAGCCAAATAACTTATTCCAATGCGAGGGGAAGGTTGTGAAACGAGAGCCTGTAAATCATGAGGAAAAGGGCAGCCATGGCCAGGCAGTGGGAAATTAATTGTCATGGCAGCTGAATGTGATTTGACACTGTTAGTTAGCACATTAGTTTTGATGGTGAATAAATGTCCCCATCTGTGGGAAAAGGTGCCATTTTGAAAATTGCTTTTGCAGCAAAATGGAACTTTAGTGAAATGAGAAAAGAAAAAAACATCCAAAACATCGGTGATTGTACAAACATTATGTTGTGAAGTAATCAATACTACTCAGAGAAAAGATGAAATATACTCATTTTCTTTCATCTCAGCATATTTTCACATGGCCAAAGGAACTGTTGCTATAACAGGCAAATACATAAACACAGTATTGGAAGGATGGTAATATAAAATTAGGGTGAAATAAAACAGAGTAAGAAAGTCAAAACAAACCCTCTCTGCTTTACTGAAAGAAAACACTTCAACACCAGAGTGAAATGAAGAAGTCAAAACAATCCAAATTTCCCATCCAATATATCACCAAAATCAAAATATTTCAACACAATGCCTCTGTTTCCAAGAAATGTTGTTTACAGGTGGAAAATTGTTGTGTAACAAATGCTTCCAAATTATTGTAAAGCTGGGACACCTGAAGAATGGAATTTTTGTGGCCAACAGAGTTGGACAACTTTTTGTTTGTTTGGTGGTTTTTTTTTTAGTTTAGGAAACTCCATCACAAGAATTCACTCAAAGGAGGAACACGTTCAGTAAAGTGGGGAGTTTCTGCTGTGGTTGATGCTGTTTTCCTGCCGTGCTCATTGGAATTCAGCAAACATTCTCTTCTGCTTCATGGCCAAGCAGGGAGGGAAGGATGACATTTCAGCACCAGTGACATGGAAGTGTTATGGTTATTAGTAATAATCTATATTTCAATACTGCTCAGAGGCCTCAAATAAGATTAGTGGCTCATTATGTTAAACTATATATAAATAAACAGGCACAGAGCGTGTTGCAAAGTAGCCTTTATGTACACCACCAAGAGGAAATAAGGGAGACTAAGACAATTTTTTTATGGCTCTGAATTTATAGAAGGGGGAAAAATTTTGCTTAACTATGATTATGAACAAAACTGCCTGAAAAAGACAGTTAAATTTTGGCTCATTGAGGTGAAGGTGATCAGCTGTCTTGTGAGAATTTGATGTTTTGTAGAGGGTTTCAATGATATTACCTTAGGATTGCCTGTCTGCCCCAGTGTTACTACTGAAGGCAACTTGAAATCAAGCTCTGCTGAGATTTCTGGATACCTGGGACATGTTACTCATATGAAATTCTGTTGCGCTGTGTTGCGCAATCTCCACGTGTTTCAGATTTCCCCACGCCACTGCAGGGTCGGCACAGGGTTTCTGGCTACGCGTGGAGAATTCCAGGGGAGCAACAGGTGATAGGGTTTCATGGGTGTCCATCTGCCTTTTCCCACACCCCCTCTCCCTGGATTGGTAAACTGGCTAGTCCCTTCCCCTTGCTCCGCCCCAAGGGATAAAAAGGGACGGTGGGCAGAGGAATAAGGAGTTTCGTCCTGGGTTTCGCAGAGTCCGCATGGGTCTCGCCATTGGAGTAGAATAAAATTGGAACCTGAAACCCAGAACAGAATTTGCATCTTTCCTTCACCTCGTCCGGGTTCTGCAAAGAGGAACACTCAGAAGGTAAAAGGACTGGCTTTTCTAACTTGCAAGGGGAAGTCTTCACTCACTGCAGCCCTGACCGCAGCCTGCCTGGACTTGCTCCGACCACATGGTCCTGGCTTAGCAGCAGACGCTGAAAAGCCGAGAAACCAGGGCAAAGCTCCCGGGGAGAGTGAAGAACCCCGATAAAATTCCCACTGAAATGGTTAGAACCTTCCTCAGGAGTCAGTCTCTGGGATATCACCCTTGTGGAAATCTCTAAGATGGAATTGCAGAAGTCAGCTTACTTTTATGGAATAACAATAGAAAAATTGTTAATACAACAAACAAAGTGTTCAATGACGTTTTTTTTAAACCTAACACAAAATTATTGAGAACTACTTATGTGCATTCTCCTCCAGCTGTAGCCAAATGAGCCCAAACCAGTCTGAACTGTTTTGACATTTCTGTCCCCTGAGTTAAATGCTTCTAAGTCCAGCCTGCAGCACTGTTGGGCATGTTTTTGTGTGCAGCACAAAATACTTACAAAAAATTAAAATCCAGAAAACAAAATCAAACTCATTCTTCCATCCCTATTTGTTCAGCTTACATGGTGACCCTGCACACATTGAAAGGTTCAATTAACACAATGAGTTTTGGGGAAAGATTTTTGTTGTGGGAGCTTCCATATCAAATCCTTTATTACATTCATGTCTCTTATCCCTTTCTGTCTTCCCAGTGGTGTTAAGACTACCTAAAATAAAATCATTTGGAATTTGGGGAATTCCACACACCAGAGTGCCTCCTTACTTTGCAACTTCTTGGTTGTTGTACTATTATGATTTTTTGCTCTAGGAAATGTGAGTTCTTTTTCCTAGGAAAGCCAGCTAAATCCAAGTTGCTGTGGTCCCAGAGGTCACTGATAGTTTTCCCAGAGAGTCTTCTGTTCTCCACACCCTGGAATGTCTGGGTTTATGTGACACAGGGACTTGATCTGGAAAAGAGAACTGAGCCTCTTGTAAAATGAAGTTAGGATAAATCTATGTTTAAAGCCAGTTCTCCTACTCCAAAAAGCCATTAGATAAAATGTTTCAGGGTGGACAGAGGGGAAATTCAGCAACTGATAGTCCTCAGAGCTGCATTTCCAGCAAAAATTTATCTCTCTGCAGCTGTCCTGCCATTTAGAGAGAAATAGTCTTCAAGCATCTGCAAGAAGGAAGAAGTAGGAGTGATTACTTTGTGGTTAATTATTTTCTACATTCATATTTGGAATGTTTTTTATCTTGACCAAAATAACAACATCACCACCAGCCAATTCCCCTGTACCCCCCTGCTCCCCCAACAACAAAAAAAAATTCAAATTGAAATGATGATTCTTGTCAATTTTTCTGCCCTTTTTATATTTCATAAATCTCAGGTTTAAAGCTTAAAGCAAGCAGAGCCCCAGAAATGCAGGAGACAAATGGAGGTGAGTGGCTGTTGGAAATGGGGTCTGCACGTGTTGAGGCTGCACAGATCCATCCTTCCTCTGGCAAACCTTGTTCTGCTGTTGAAGGTTGCAGTCCTGCCTCCAGCTTAAGGAATTCACTCTGGCTGCACTTATGGAATTATTCAGGCCTCCCAGGTGCCTTGCCCTCCAAACCCCTTCCTTTCCAGTTTTGGAGAATGTGGCAGGACTCACGATAACATCCCCTCTGTAGTCCTTCATGACTTGGGGCAGTGGTTTATTAGTTTTGATAGAGTCTCAAAGTCCTTTCTATTCCATTTTGGCATTAAAAATGGCTCAAGGCTTCTTAGCAAGAGGCGGAACTGATCAGGGTTAGGAGCTGAGTTGCTCCTACAATGGGAGAAGAGGAGCAAGAAGATCTTGCATTGTGCAGCAGGATGGAGATTTGGGATGGAAAGCTGTGAAGAGATGGACTTGCTACACCAACACAGCAGTGAAGGATTTGGATTTATCCTGAGAAACTGCCAGAGATCTGAGCCTTCTCTCAGTTGTAACAAATACACTTTTTTCCACAGCAAAAGAGGCAGTGGAGCTGTGGGGATGTCACAGGTGATGTGTGGGGACAAGCACCCTTGTTTGGTGTGGTGAAGGAGAGGGGACACCTTTGTGTGTCCAGAAAAGGGCAACGGAGCTGGGGAAGGGTCTTGGAGCACATCTGATGATGAGTGGCTGAGGCAGCTGCCGGGGCTCAGCCTGCAGAAGAGGAGGCTCATGGAGGGACCTTACTGCTCTCTACAGCTCCCTGACAGGAGGGTGTAGCCAGGTGGGTGCAGATTCCTCCTAGGTGACAAGATAAGAGGAAATGGCCTCGAGTTGTACCAGAGAAGGTTTAGATTAGATATTAGGAAAAAATTTTTTCACTGAAAGGGTGGTTAGTCAGTTGAGAAGACTGCACAGGGAGATGGTGGAATCACCAAAGGCTGTGTCACTTGGGGACATGGTTTAGTGGAGTATCTGGCAGTGCTGGGGTTAACAGTTGGACTCCATGATCTCTGAGGGCTTTTTGAACCTTAATGATTTTATGATTCTATATGAAAAGCAGGGGCTTGGAAGACAGAGCAGGATAAAATTTCCACAAATCCTATTACTGATAAGTTCTCAAAAGCCATGTTCTTGATGTGTACCCAGAAAAGGAAATAAAATCATTCACACCTTCCAAAATCACAGTTTAAAAACTCAGAAATTTTGGGCTCTGAAGGGGTGATGGATTCTTACAGGAAAAAGGAACCAAATTGAGGCACATTACGTTTTTCATCCTTGATCTATGATGAAGGCAGACATTCTTGAACTGTTCATTACTGGGGTTTCTGGAACCCAAAATGTAGGGTGTAGGTAAATTAGTTGTCTTCCTTTTAATTTTGCAGAAGCAAGAAAATCTCTTGCTAAAACCCCAGCAAGATCCAGCTTCCAGTTCTGATATTTTTTCTCTAATACATGAGAGCTGATATTTTGTTTTCTTCTGGGCTTAGGGAACCATGCAAAGTTAATTTAACTACTGGGACAAAATTACAAGTTTATTCCTCAACAAACAAAACAAAATATTCAAGCTTATGGCTAGTAGCAATGGTTCAAGAGGGCTTGAATACTGGTATAGTCTCTGGAGACAAAATTTTTCAGAAGAAACAGAAAATAGAAACAGGCAAGAATTTCCTCTCTACAGAGAAAGAACACTCAATCAGTTTTAGTAGATAAAATGTTTTCTTAACTCCTATGGCATTTCACAATTGATGAACGTTTCCAAAATAGAGATAGTTAAAATATTATCTCTTTCCCACAAGTCCTTTTGGCATATATTCTGACTTTGTTACTGTTGTGACCCAAGCTGTTTAAATTTATAATCTCACCTCTCCACCATCTATGCTGGGATGACTAATTGGTGTGGCTGCCATGTGTAATTGCAGTAACAGATATCTCGTACCCTCACATTGTGTTTTGATGTATTTTGCTATCATTTTGAACCAGGGATCCAAAAGAAGACAAATATTGTTGTGCCAGTCAATGTTTTTGCACATCTAAGGAACAGAAATAAACAATCTCAGGGTTTCTTAGCTCTGTTAATTAAAACCATAGGAATTAGGCTGGATGCTTTTCTACCAGGTCACTGCTGCAAAATTGTTTGTGGTTATTAAAGACCAGATGATTGCCCTAAAATTAGGAAGGTGGTCAGAAAAGAGGTTATCAGAAATTTGCTCCATTTTCCCCTTAATTTGTCTTCAAGAAAATGTACACAAAATCAGGACTTTCTCTCATTACTTCTCAGAAGAAATAACTCCAAAGTTATTGTACAGAGGAATATTACAAAATGCTTTTGATGTTAAAACCCCTGGATTATTTTCCTTGAAGAACCATTTCAAGACACATTTCTTGAAAATGCTTGAAACCCATGGCATCTGCAATCACCAGAGCCAGGAATCTTCATCAGCAACAGATTCTGTGAAAAAGCCCTCTGGCACAAGGACTTCAACTTAGATTTTTACCAATGGACCTTGTGCCTTGCTCACCTTGTTACATTTATTATACTTCAGATTATTTAAAATTATTTTGGAAGTATTGAATTTGTGGTGGGAAAAGAAAAGTCATAGAGATGTCCAAAAGAAAAAATGAATCCTCCATATCTAAATGGCAGAGACTTTTTTTCTCAACTGGAAGAGAGCGAAGTTTGACAGGAAACCCAAATATCAGTTTGAGTGTTGAGTTGCTAGTGAGAAAACAAATGTGGAATGATGATGTGAAATACCTGGAGATAATCTGTCAATCTAAAACAATATTGGATATTTATACAAAAATGGATATTTATTTAAACAAAAAAAACCCTGAAACAAATCAGAAATGAAAAAAGGGCAGAAGTGAAGCATTCATCCACCTCAATGCTATGAAATAATTTAATCTGAGAGTCCTGAAAATGGTATTTGTATTTAGGTAGTTTAAGGTTCCACCACACCATTTTGAGAATTTACCTCTGTGTTTTCCAGAGGAGATGCTGGACCTTTATTGAGTGTGGGTTGTTTTCTCTCAGGTTTTCTCTCAGGACTGAAGGCAGGACAGGCAAGTCAAGAGGTCAAAGCATGACTGGCTCTGTGAGAAAAGCAGACATCCAGGGGAAAGAAGTTTCTATGCTGTGAAGCTGCTAGGCATTAGCAATCTCATGCCTGTTGTCATTCTTCCTGGAGGAATTCCTTAATGTGTAAGCCCTATTACTTTACACAATTTTTAAAAATTTATCTTCCTGTCATACTGAGCACCAGCAGTGCTTCACCAGCACTTTCAACGCCCAGTCCTTGCCTGAGTCCTGTCAGCTATTTCACTCTTCCTGGAGATACTCTGCAGGTGCCTGCCCTACTTCTCCTTCAGCCTCCTCTTTTCCACCTTTTCCATGCTGACCATTACAAGCTTGGGTTAGACATTGGAGTTGATGATCCTGGTAGGTCCCTTCCCAGCTGAGATGTTCACAAGGGTATCCAGTGATAGGACAAGGAGCAAGGGCCTTAAAATGAAGGGAAGGTTTATATCAAATATTAGAAAGAATTTTTTCTCTGTGAGGGTGGTGAAACCATGGTGCAGGTTGCCCAGAGAAGCTGTGGCTGCCTCATCTCTGGAAACGTCCAAGGCCAGGCTGGATGGGCAGGGGGGTTGAACTGGATAATCTTAAATGTCCCTTCCAACCCAACCCATTCTATGATTCTATGATTTCATTTAAATATGAGAAAATTTTTTTTTCTTTTCTTTTCATTTTTTATTTTGTTTTGAAGGTGGACAAACAGTAGAACAGTTTGCCGAAAAATGTTGTTTTTCCCCCCTTGAAGATGCTCAAAATTTAGCCAAGCAAACTACTCTGGCTAACCTTGTTTTGATAAGAGAGTTGGAGTAGGTGTTTTCTGTTCTAAACTCAACAATTCTGTGATCTTCCCATAAAAACATCCTAAATTATTTCAAACTAGTCTCTTTATACCTGGAGATTAAAGCAGGGAAATGAAAAGAAGACTGTTAAGTCTAAGGTTTTATCTAATACTCTTGAACTTCTAAAAGCTTTATTCTTTCTCTTTTTCTTTCTTAGTCAAATATTAATTAGGTCAGGACCATAGTTATATAATGATACTCTTGCTATTCCCTTGTGTACAGTGAATAGAAGCCACTTCATCTTCAGAGATAAATGATCCAAAGGCTTTGCCTTCTGTAAGTCTGAGGCAGCTACAACCCTTCAGCCCCTGCAGGACTCTTCTCCTGTAGTCACAGCTAAATCTGTGCCACATTGTGTAAACATGGACTCTGCCTTACTTCCTTGACTGTTTTGGAAGAGACTTGAAAAAGATTTTGAAGTCTTTTCACCAGTAAACAAACAAAAATCCACACAGCTGGATTGTGTCCTTCCTTCTCTGTGAGACTTTATATGACTTTATTTAAATGTCTGTGTAAGTGTCCCAAAAGGTAACACTTCTCTTTGTTTGGAGGATCATATTCTAGTAAGTGATTTTATTTAGAAATAGGTGAGATTTAAGAACTGGATGCAGTTTTTCTGCTTTTGCATGTCTTTTTAATAATACCTTCCTTGATCATTACAGTGTTGTGGCAACACATAGAAGACAAAGGACTGTTGTTCTTCCTCCTATTTTTTGTGGTAACCTTAATTTATTTACCTGTGACAACAGAATTTTTCCCAGATGAATTTGGAGCCAAAGTGTCCTGCCATCCCTGTTGGTAATTGTACTGCACTTGCTAGGCTTGAATTGCATCACACAACTACTTCCAGGGAATTATCAAGTCCAATAACTATCTAAGACCCTGGAAAAGTCTCAGCCCTCCTACATCCTTGTTAACCACAGCTGTTGCAGCCCTGCAGTAGAGAAATGAGATCATTGAGGAGGTCCATTTCATTTTTCTAAGGACTTTAAAGATGATGGTGAGAGACTAAAACCAGAATGAACATCTGTGATACCAGGAATGAACAGAACTGGTAGGAGTTAGTCTCAACAGATGTATTTTTTTCAGTGGGAAGATGGGATATTATCAACCCCAATGGGCTGGAGATTGAGCACAACTCCTGGAAGCTGCTTCATGGGGAGGTGGAGGTGTCATTGTGATAATGCAATCACAAAATCCTCTCTCCACCTGGAGAAGAGGAGCTGCAGTGGGATGATCACTGAGAGTGCCCTTCCCATTTGCAAGAGATGAGGATCCACTTGATTTCATCTGCTCAGGAAACAAACCAATGGTCTGACCTGGGCTTACTTTTTGACTCTTCTTAAAGTAGATCTGGTTGCCATGAAATGATAACTGATGAAATGCGGAAGTGATGATGCCTTTGTGTGGCAGGTTCAGTTGGAACCGGGCAGAAACACCAATTAAGTATCGTGGTTTTAAAATTGCCAATTTGAAATTTCCCGGCCAACGCACCAAAAAATGTTGTGGGTTTAGAGCTAGCCAAAACTCACTAGCCCACTCATGTTCTGTTGTGAGATATGATTTTTGAGGAAAGGAAAACGCAGGCTTAAACTTAAGACTATAAGGGAAATTTATTAACAAAACAAACTAAAAAGGAAATAACAAGGAAAAGTCCAAATGAAACCTCGAGAACACTTCCCTCCCTCACTCACTTATCTCTTTTCCACTTGACAACACAAAAACGAAATCTGGGATTTTTAAAATCAGTTATCACTTTTACAACAATCTTTCCCTATTTCACATAAGGCAGAGTCTTCTTTTTCAACACTCTGGAGATATGTCCACAAGAACAGTTCTCTGTGGCTTGCATCTTCACAAAACAGCAGCTGCCCGGTTTAGAAAAAACTCTGCTGTTGTGAAACTCCTCCCATTTTCTTTCATTAAGTCAATGGGTCATTGTCAACTTATGGGGTGTCATTTTTTAAAGATGGGCTGTTCAAAAAACTCACTTTACCAATTGCTACAATCATCTTCATCTCTAAAAAACACAAGT
>VWYI01046080.1:50922-100051 GCA_013399455.1 Anthoscopus minutus | reverse complement strand
AAAGAAAAGAAAAGAAAAGAGAAAAAATAAAGGCTATTGGTTTTACACTGGCACCACTTGGAGTTGGAGAAGGGCTCAGTCTCACCTCCTGGCTGAGTTAGAAGTGGGCACCCAGAAAGAGCACATTCATTCCTCTTCTCTGGATCCAGGTCACTCTCTCCATACCACAGTTTGACACCTATTATTTGTGCTAATTTTTCAGCAGGCCATCTCAATACTTTTTTCCTGGCTCTGCTCCAGCCTTCTTATAGCAGAGGAAAAAGGACAAGACGAGACAGTTCCATCCTTGGAAATATTTTTTTCTTCCTGGGGTGCAGGTGCCAAGCATGTATTCAGCTCTGAATCTGTCTGCCTGTAGAAAGCTGAGAGCCTTGTTCATTGACTTTCACATCTGAATACAGTAAGGATATCTCAGACAGGAACATTTGGTCTCATTCCTGATGTGTATGCTATAATACACCAGTATCTGTGACATTTAAGGGTTATTTTAAACCTATTTCCTCAAGCTTTTTACCTGAAAGTGAATGTTGTATAACACTTTTTTTCAATTCATTAATTTTCACAAATTTCCATGTTCAGCAAAGACTTTAACTGAATTCTGAGAAAGAGAAGAGCTTAACAGAGATATTCATTACACGGGGCTTGCATCAGCCACCATTTTATACTTTCACAGAACATGAAAATAGAAAGTTGAAGACTTTAGTGTACAGTGTGGTATCTCAGATACAAGTGTGGTATCCTGGACTGACAGAGATCCTTATGGACAGGGACCTGATTGCACAGTCTGTGCTCTAATTGATTTCTTGGTAGTTCACAATTGTTTGTGTCATAAATTGAAATGGTTTTTTGTATTTTTTGGCTTGTTCTTCAAGAGTCTTAGAGGAAATTCATTCTGGTTTATGACAGATTCTTATGAGCACATGTTTTGTGAGAGGCAAGACATTCACATTCAATACCATGTACCCTGCTTGGCAACATGCAACTGTTCTTTGCTGCCAGTTTCCAGTCTCTTCTTTCCTAACTTGCTCAGCCCAAGCTGAGCTCAAGCTCAGTTCTGGATAGAGCTGACTTAGCTTTAAATACATCTCTACACTTCTCTATTTGTCTGTTAGCCAAGCTCAGCTTATGTAAGGAGAGATGTTACTGCTGTTGTACCCTGTCCTTTAGAGAAAAATGACTCTGTTTTGTGCTTCACTTGTACAAATTTTGTATAAAAGCTAGTTTATCCTCATTGCTTCTGCAAAAGGACATCAAACTGACTTTTAATTTCTCTTTGGCTGATTGACCACAAGTACTCTTGCTCCAAATGAAAATTGGGAGTGCATGCTACATTCAATTGTTTCAGGCACTTCATTTCTCTCCCTGGAGCTCCAGTCCACCGAAGTAATCAAATGGATATCTGTATTTGATTTAGGGTTCACTCCAGGCACACACAGTCCAGAGGTCCCCATTGAGGCTGGAGCAGAGTGACTGTAATGGGAGCTGAAACAGAGGCAAATTCTCAGTGCTGGGAGCCAAGGCCCCTGGCTTGGAACTAGCCCATGGCATGCCAAACCACAAATGAACCTCTGTAAATCTCATCCATCACAGTGACCCTTTCCTCCACAAGAAGCCAGAGAGCTGGAGCTGAGGGATTTCTGCACAGGAAGGCTGTGGCTGTAGAGCATTAGGGAAGCATTAGAGAGGTTATTTGGTCGCACACACAAATCATTTGATTAGAAGGTGGACACAAGTTCATCACCTTCATGATCCCTCAAATCCCACATGGTTATGATTCCTTTATTGGTAAAAAGAAAGGTCAGATGGATTCTTGGTGTAATCCTTGTAGTCAACAACATGCAACCCAAGAATGATTTTGGCCCTAGTTCTTTGCTAGTGGCTAATGCTTTACAGCAAAGGCAATGCTGTTATTTGCATTTCCAAGAATCAGAGAATGGGTTTACATGTGTGCCATTCAAATGTATGCTATTTGAAGTACACAAAATGATTGTTCATACAAGATCAGGCTTTGGACACTTCTTTAACATCAAGGACAGAAACCAGCTCTGTGGAATTGCCAGCACATCTGACAATAAATAGCATAACTACGATGTAATGAATTTGGTTATCTCAGTGCTTTTGCCAAGGAATTATTATAGCTTATAATCCAATCTATAGCTACTGTCTGTGCAGATGAATATTGTTTTCTGTTTCCAACATTTAAAAATCGTTCTGCTTCCCTCTGCCTTATCCCATTCTCTCTTTCATGGTGAAGTTTTTTGTCTTTGCAGTAGAAGGGTGCATAGAATTGATCCAGCATTCAGCACAACTGAGAGCATGAAAACCTTCAGAGAGACTGAAAGTACAGAAACCTATTCCCTTCAGTGCTCCTACTTCTTGATTTGTTCAATATTTCAGACAAAATAAACTTTTATGCTACACATTTCTAAGAAGAAAAGCTATGGAAACTGCAGAGCAAAACAACTTGAATAGAAGGAACATAAAGAACAGGGAGAATTAACAACTCTTTCCAGTTTAAATACATTGATAATAAAAACACGTATTCATGAATCTGCTGTAGTGCTCAGGCTGGAATGAATTTGCTTCGTGAATATCCCAAGTTCTGGTGTTTGTAATCTTTCTCAACCTGGAGTTGGTTTCATGCCTCTGAAAAAGAAAGGCCTTAATTTTCTCTTGGAAGAACTGTTAACTTTTGAGCATTTTTAGTTTTTCTTAGGTAAGGTAAGACACCTACTGATGATATGTTTTTGGCCAGTAATAAGAAAAGTGGACCTGAATGAATCATGGAGTTCAAACTTGTCCATGAATCATAATGCTTTAACTAGAAGTGAGTCATGCCAGAATGAAACAGCTGTACTGAGTATCTCCAGGTTGTTTGTCAGAAGGGCTCTCAAGAAAAGCATGTCATCATGCTGTTCCCCCGGGCAGCAGGGCCATGGCTGGTCCTGCCACAGGAGACACAGCACAGTGGGACATTTCCAAATCTGGCAGTGACAAACTGCTGGAAGATGCTATGGACACTGTGTAGAACACATATTGGATGTGGCTCCTCTCATGGCATGTTAGAAGGATTCCTGAGAGCTGCAATTTTCTGCATCTCATATCCCAGCCAAGTTACCTGCAGCAGCCACAAATCCTGTGAATATTGCTGGAATTTGGGACATCACTACTTGATATGACAAGAGATGCCCTGTATGATGGATTGTTTTTGTCCGACAGCTTTGCATGGTTCAGGCAATAAAAAGGAGACTGAAAGCTTTCTGATAAGAAAGGATTAACTTTTCCTACACCCCTGTCCATCACCATAAGCAAGGCATATTGTGGATGGTTCCCATCTAGCTGCAGTTACCTGCCTTGTCTGCCTGGACATGGGCAACACACAATATACGCCAAAGAAAGGCACACTGGTTTTCATGCCATTTGTGCCTTTGCTTCCAAGCTGAAAAAACCCCAACAATGAACCACAGAGCCCACCAAGTCCTGTGGGCTTTGCCATGATACAGAAGTAGATCCCATCAGCTCTCTAAAGACAAGCTGTAATCCTGAAGCTCACCTACCATTCCAGTGTTCCATCTGTCTGACCTAGGGACCAGCTATGTTCAGACCTCTCTATGAACACAGGTCTTTTTTTGCCATGGAAGAGACTGCCCCCCACCGCTGTGTCTCCGTTGACTTGCTCAGACAATTTGAATAGAGAAGCTTTCCATGTCAGTGATTGGAATGGGATAAATAAAGACTCAAAGCAAAAGAAAATATCTCACTAGATGTGTCTGTTGCATATTTTGATAGAGTTGCAGCATTATGGCAATGAAGTGGTTGGAAGTTAATTTGTCTATTGACAAGCTTGGTAACAATTTCTTTTTTTAGTTATAGTATATTCAACATTGCTATCTCAAGATTTCTTTTATGGGATCTCCTTTCATTCTATAATATGTCATTATCATACTGCTGTGAGTAGTCTCTGTTTTTTGACTGAATCAGCCCATTGCCTGTGCAGCCATGCCAATCAAAAGAACAGCCTCCCCACAAGGGTTACATAACTTTTCATACTTCTATATAGACCCATCAAGGAGGAACATTCAAAGACATGTAATACCCTGAGCACTCTCATTTTGTCCAATCCCAAACACGTATGTCCAAAAGCATTAAGATTTCAGGTCTAAGCCATCCTGTAAACCATTGCTATAATTTGTGTATCTTCTCTCCACCTTCCTTGGCCTTTACCTCTGGCATAGTAAGAAACAGACTCTTTCAATGAAATCTCCTTTCTGAGTCTCCTTGAGATGGATCCACAATTAATTTTTCCCCTTTCGGCACTGCAGCTCATCCTTGCATCTTGCAGGCTTTGGATAATCATCCCTACCATTTCCCACTGACCTCAGAGAATCAGTGCAATTGAAGGGACAATTTGCTAAGGAGCTTCTGTTTTAAGGCTGTGAAAAGGACAACATCTCTAAACTGTCTTTTGCAGCTTGCATATTCTCTACTTATTGGCCTCTGCATCCTGTGAGCAGCTTGGTCCAAAGCTTGTTTTAACCATATTACCAGCTGCTCTCTGACATGGCTCTGCTCTCTGCTATGGATTTGTATGTCAGTGGCAATCACATTTCTTCAATTTCTGTGAGAACCAGGGCTTAAAATAAATGATTACAGGAGGCCAGTGATGTTCTGTATTGGAGGTGATTATGAGTAAAAGTTTAAGAAGCTTTGCTTTAACTTTCTTCTTCCTTTCCAAAGCACCTTGCTTTCCATGAAGCTACAGTAGTCTGAATTCCTGTTTTGACCTTTCAATACTGGCACCATTTTTTGCATAAGCCCCTGTTCTTGATTCTACCTTTATAAAGCAGTGTTCAGAACAAGGACTCCAGGATGAGGGTTGAACCAAATTTGCTATTCCCACCTTCCTGCACAGGGATAATCACTGAACAAATAGTCTAAAAGCATCTTGAAGAATGATAGAACCACAGAGTCATAGAAGTCAAGAAGAAATCAAGAAGCCATGTAGACCCCTGCCATGCAGCTGGCAGTTTCATGAGGCTGACATAATTTGTGACAGATGGATGAGATTTGTTATCTCATCCTAAAACCTTTTGTTGAGTTTAACCATCCTACGCAATATTTCTCCTAAAGGCCAATCTAAATGTCCCTTACTACAATCTGAGGCAATCTTTCTTCTCTTTTCCCAGGCAATACATTCCATTTCTCACTGAATCTGTAACAGCCAGATATGTGTTTCACAGACACTTCCAGAATTTTCCTCTCTCTCAGTTGTCTCCTCTGAAACAGAATGAATGTACAGAGTGTATCTACTCCTTCCTGCTCTCCTCCAGCCTCTCTTGAGGACATCTTATCTTGATGTGTGCTACACCTTGTACATCTGAGCAGTTAATTTGTGCATTTATTTGCACCATCATTGCTCTCTTGGTTATTTCTCCCTGACCTACTTACTGTTAGAATAAATCATATCAACAGACTTACATGAGGTGTGGGAACTGTGTATGTAACTGAGTGCTGGGAGACTTGTGGGGTTTTTTCCTTGGAGCAATGAACCGAGGATGAGATGCTGCTATTGTATGCTGTAACAACAGAGATGATGGTGTAGATGTCTTCATAAGTAAATGACAAGAAATGTTGACTAATGTCTTGAATTCCCTTGCACAGTTCTGTGATCATCTACAGGTGATGCTAAAATTCATCTTTAATGGTGCAGACTAGCCTCAGAATTGGTTTCAATGTTCTTCTTGGATTTATTCAGCAAAGAGGAGTAGACAATGAAATCCTGCTTTTATGGCACCATCATTCAGGAGTGGTATCACCAACTAGAGGACTCTCTCCTGTTGTAATCTAGATATGCACAGAGTAGATCCCAGTTTCTACATAGGCAGGAATCAATGAAACGGGCTCATTCATTGACCCTAAGGCCAAGCAGCATTGCACTACTGTCATCCATGTGGAGAAACTCTCCATCACCACCAGAAGAAAAAGATGGTGGCATCAGGTGAGGTGCCATTTGACTTGGGTCTGTGGTGGGGTCTGCCAGAAGCAGGCCCAGGCAGTGCTGGTTAGAGGCAGCTGGTACAGACCACAGGGCAATGATCAAACATGGACAGCTCCTGGCATCACCTCAGCCAGTCCCAGTCTCTGCACAGCACATTTGCTGAGATGTGGCTGGCAAGACCTTCAGGTCTGCCTCAGGCTATCAGGGAATGCTGCAGCCTATTTACTGACATGCTGCACCTTTCAATCAGTGAAATGTGTTACAGCACTTGAGTTTAAGTATCCACCTTCTGAAGAAAGGGAAAGAAATTAAAAAATAAAACAACTATAAAAGCATGGCTGAACCAGAAGGTCAAAATTGCTTATTATAGGGCAAAAGACTGGTACTCTACACCAACTAAATAAATTTCCCAAGCTCACTCACTCTCCTCATCCTCTGCAGAAGTTTGTAGATAGTTAAATTTAGCTGCAAGAAGTTCTCTTGCAGGCTAGTCTTCATGATTAAATAAAATCATTCTTGATTAGGAGTACAGAAAAAAATTAGGATGAGTATCACCAGAGTAAAAATGGAAACACAAGTTAGATTGTGAAATGAGTCATCTGGCAGAAGTATGTAAACTAAAAACAACAGGCATCCCAGAATAGCTCCTCATGAGAGAAAACATCGTAGTGACTGAAATCTATACATGTAACTATTGGAATATACTGCAGGAGAATTGACACATTTTGGCATATATTTGTCCCAGTTTTTGTAAGCTGTAGAAGCATTTTGGAAAAAAAAAGTCCAAATTTCATGCAAAATGACAACAATATCCAAAGATAACAAAATAAACCAAGGAAAGTTTCATCATTCACTTATAACAAAGACATTCCAGGTCAGAGCACAGCCAATATTTTGTCATGATTTAGCAAGTTATTTCCTCTTCTGATAAAAACTGCTGTATGAAATGATAACAGATGTGATTTTTACAGTGGTTAAAAACCTTTTAGCTATTCACCTTCATGGAATGAGCTTCTTCGCTGACTGCTTGACAGGTATAGGTAATTGATGGATTATTCAGGAAATTCTACCCAGGCAGATGCCATATGCCAGAAGAAGAACTAATTTCTACCCTTGCTGCTTGGCTTATCTCTACTGTCACATGCAAAACGTTGGCAATCCTCAGTAAGAATTGTTTATCCTCATAAAATTATGTAACTTTCTATAAATTTAGCAGTAGCAATACAAAAACAAGTGCACAAGCTAGTGCAGGGCTCATGCAACCCACCATATGCTCCCTTTTACAGGCAAACTGCACAATTGTGGATGCCTATGCAATACTCAGCACAATATCCACATGGCTTTGTCACAAAGTCTTTATTCCACATTTTTGGAAAGACTCAGCTTTCAGGTTATGAGATAGCCCTCATTTTGCCACTGCTCTGGATCATTCCTGATCCATTAAATTACTACAAATTGCAAACAGATAGTATTAATATTCGGTGTGCCTGTTTCCAATTTAAAATTTAAAAACAAACAAACAAACCAAAAACCAAAACAATAACAACAAAAGAAAACCTGCTTCCTGGTGGTGTGTTCCTTAAATTTTCCAGCTAATACTCTGTAATAATTTTCCACCATTTAAGACAAGCAATTTCCATACCCATTTGGAGACCTCTAGCTCAAATTTTTGAAGAGACATTTGTTGATGCAGCTTCAAAGATCCACATTCCACAGTGTAAGACTGCACTTCTTGGCTTTTCAGTCCATAGTGTTTTATTCTCTATAAGAAAGAAAAACTTTCTCCTAACTGACATATATCAAATCTTAGAAAAAATATAGTCTACAATCTGCTAAGAGAGAGAAATCATCAACCAAATCAGTTCTGAGCATTGTCATTTTTATCAGAGAAAAAGTTTATACATTTTATTTCCCCTCTGGAGACTGGTACACATGAAAGATGAATTAGTTCAATAAAAACTTCAGTGAAGAAAACTTGTTCTTTAGCTCAAATGCAAGTTACTGTGATTTTAAAAGCCACAAATAAAATTCTGCTGATATCTTAAGTCAGAAAAGTTACCAAAAAATAACTGAAATTCAGATAAAATGCCTCAAATATGTCTTTAACTAATTCCCAAGTCTTTCCTAGAAATATAATTTATGAACTTTGGGGGTTTTTTAATATATCTGAAGTTGTAGTATGAGCAGCTTCCCCCTTCCTGTCTGGCAGCAATGCTCATCTGGGCTTGTTTCTTGGTAATCCTCACAGAAATCTCTATGGCTTAGCTTGTACAGATAAAATTAAATCTTTCAGAGCATGTGCCACCAAGGGGCCTGAATGAGTCTAAAACACAGTAATCTGTTAATGAAGATTCATCTCAGTCTTGGGGCAGACGTCAACAGATTAAACTCTGATTCCTGTGCCTACAGGTTAGGCTGTTAGTCACAGGAATTGTATTATTGACGCCCATGGTTCATCCTGAAAGTCATCAGCCTGCCTCTGTGTGCCTGCAAAATCAGGGTTGCTCTTAGAAAACCTGGTGGCCTGCAAGGCCTGTGTGTGACAGGAATTCAGACAGCACCCTGCCAGCACCACACACATCACCAGAGCTCACCAAGCCCTGGGCTGTGCAAAGGAGGAAAGGGACTGATATAATTAACCTTCAGCAGAGGGCAAAATTCAGCTTTTGTGAAGGTTTTATCAGTTTTGAAATTCAGCTTCTCTTCTAGGGAGAACTTTGACCCCCCTTTCTGAAATGCTTTGTGACTGAGGTCTGTGGGGAGGGAAGAAGGTATGAATAGTCAAAGTAGTAATCATTCAGCAATCTAAATGCTGCTTTCAAAATGGATTAATGATAATTTTCCACTTCTGATATCACTGAACATATACTTTAATGTTTGCACAGGCTAAAGTTTATGAAGATAACACAGAATAATCTCAACTCACAGGAAAAAATTAAAAGAGGTCCCTCGCATCTTTTATTTCTATCAAATAGCAAGAATCCCAGAAAGACTTGCTGGTGTTTACATATAGGACCAACACTGGAATCAAACCTGCATGTAACAAATCTATAGAATTTAGTATCCCTTTGGTGAAACCACAATGTGTAAATAGGTGCTGGACTTAGTTCTTGCTTCTCTGTGCTTCTTAACAAATTCCCACGAAGACTTAGAGGAAAACTTAAGGTTCTAAGCAATGCTAAATAAGACATGTGGCCATGATGTTGGGATACATTAGGCACAGGGTATGCCTAGAAATTACATTGTCCCATTTTTTTATGCTTTGAAGAATTTCTCTCTGTCAAAGACTTCCTTTCATCCCACCTAAGAGTCTATAATTACTGTCTCCTTCAAACTTCAGTGGCAGGGCCCTCTGAATGCTGTCATGCCAGGGCATCCACTGGAAAGGGCTGTCTCCCATCTAATGCTGCTCATCTCTGCCTCAGCACCTTTGTATCCTGCACTCTTGTGGTTCAGCTGTTTTCAGATGCTGTTCCAGTAGCAATAATAAGATGGTGCTAATATTTGTTTTCTTAGTGCAGGATTAAGCCTTTGAAGAAATATTGCACTGTGTGATATGAAGGATTTTGATGTATTTTGACACAGAGCAAGGGAATTTCCTCACCACTTTCATGCGCTTTATGACAGTTCCTGAGACATCAGCGTATCCTGGGAGTTGGGACCTGGCATATTGTCTGTGAGCCTTGAAAAAAGTGCCACTCACAGGCAAAAGGAAATGAAAATATTTTTTTAAATGCCAAAACATAGCATATATAATACAGGAACTTAATCTATAACATTTAGATATTGTTAACTCTCATTAAAACATGAGGGAATTTGTAATAAGTCTCAGTAATCTGAAGACTCTTCAAGAAAGAAAGACGTTCTTTACTGCTCTTAGCAAAAGCTGAAATGCTGATCTCTTGGATTTGATTTAATATCAATCAATTTACTATCAGTTCTATGATAATATTGTTAAGGGCAAGATCTTTCCTTATCCAGGTGAGATTCTCCACATGGACACCGTTTCAGCCACTCTCCTTGATTATTCTTGTCATTTAAAAATATATTTTAACATGGATCCTAAAGCTTTCCTTTCATAGTTTCAGGCCACTACTTCTTATCGCATCATCCACTGAGAATTAGCTTTATATTTATTTTTACTCTGAAGCTATATACAAACTATCCTTCCTGAATCTTCATTGAAAGAGATGGTATAAATTCAGACTCTTCCATGTCCTCACAATTTGTTTTTCTCTAATACTTTTATCTTTTTTGTCACCCTTTATATTTCTTAGCTTCTCTGCTGCCATCCTAACTGGTGCCAATTTTTTGCTGCCAAAACCTATTTTTTACCAATGACAGAAGAAAATGAAGAAGAAAGGGTTTTAAATGAAGAAAGTATTTAAACTCTCAATTTTTCCTTCACAAAGTCAGAAAGATTAAAGGTAAAATTCTCTAGTTCCATTTTCAGCCTGTGGTTGCTCCTATCTTCTGACCACCAGGAAAGATCATAAATTGCCCAAGTGTTATGGAGCTTATAACAGTAGTTGCTCTTTATAGCTGAACTGTTACATATTCATTATATTTTCCCTTCCAGAACATTCAGGGACAAAATTTAACCACAATAAAAACCATTTGGGAAAAACTGAGCAATACAGGGACACTTTTTCCAGCATATCCTTTAGATATGTCCAGAAAAGGTCTGTAGTAACTTAATGTTGCTGTTTTCAGAGGTGAAAGTGCGTCTGCATATAAAAAGTGTTCTTTGCAAAAGAGTGGCTTTTCAGCCACTCCTTCACACAAGAAAATATGCAAATTTATAAAATGAGATGTAGATGGATAACTTTTTTCTAACATTTCCCATGGAAGTTCCTAAGAACCCTTGACTACATAAATATTGTACTTTTTTATGCACTTTCATGACAGAATGAGCATCTTTGAGTCTTCCTCTTGAACGCTGCATTTTTGTCCTAGTACACTTAAGTCTCCTCAGGAAAATATTGATATATGTCATCTTTGTTTTCACCAAATCGCAGTTGTTCCTTGACAATAAGACAAATATCAGAGGTATCTGATTTCTATTATGTTTCCTTCTGCAGTCCAGATTATTACACTATTAAGCATAAATATTTTTGCTTACTGTGCACTGAAAATTCTTTTGGAGAACTTCAGAAATTCTCTGCTGCTTCTGAGACCCTGCTGTCTGCTGGGGATTCCCTGCTGGAAACTGCTTTATTGCAGGATTTGGGGTTTTTCTTCTCTTTTCTTGTCAGAGGATGTAAAGCAGAAGAAATAAGAAGCACCAGATAATTTATCAAAAAATCTTGTGCTATTCTTATCCTCTGATTTCTCAAATCCATAAGAATAATCCATTTCTTACTGTTTATTCACATTCATGCTAAGTTCAAAAAGCAAGTCAGGACTGAAAGAAATGGTGTTTCTTCACAATCCATAATTCTTTCTCTCCCCTGAGAACCCACCAGGGTCCACAATTATATAACATTACACTGTGTATTTTATTTACTGTGTTCTCTGCAACAACTATCAATTCATCTGAAGAATTCACAAATGGGAGGCACCTAATATTGTCACATTGATAAATAAATGCTAGTTAATCATGAGGTGAGTTGGAAATACTTGTCCCTTTACTAGGAAGGGGTTGTCTTGTACATAGTGTGCTATTTTAGTATTGTATTATATAATGATATATAATAATATTGGATTGTGTACAATACTAATATTGAGGAAGGGTTTCAGACTTGGGGAAAATTTATTTTGGTTTTACTGTATTATGTACTATTTTGTCTCATTATCACAAATAAAAACCTCACAGGAGAGAATCATGGAATCACAGAATACTTTGAAGAGAACTTAAAGATCATAGTTCCAGCTCCCCTGCCATGGGCAGGGACACCTTCCACTAAAACAAGTTGCTCAATCCCCATCCAACTCAGCCTTGAACACTTCCAGGGATGGGGCAGCCACAGCTTCTCTGGTCAACCTGTTCCAGGGAATCTTTGCACAATGTCTGTGTGATACAGTGAAACAGTGAATTAATGAAAAATGTGTAGCAGTGAAACACCTGCAGGCATGTAGGTGTTTGTAGGAAGGTTTTCAGACTATTTGTAGGGGAGTTTTCAGATCTTCAGATATTTTTCAGTTGTCTAGAACTGTGCTTTATCTACTGCATCACTAATACTGATCCAGAATGTACAGTTGACTGATTCTCTCTCAATCACCTGTCGTCAATATAACTTTAATCTTCCTTGATCCTGATTTTAAATAAGCCTCTTAAATTGAGTAGGGTTCCCCTGCAGCAGTCACCACCACTCATTATATATTTCCAGGAATGAATACTAATTTCTATGAACTAAGTTAATGGAATACTTTGGTCTTTAGTCTGGCATGCTGTATTTAACTCCAGCAGAAGGTAGAGGCAATTTTAATAAGAGGGAAATGGAACTTCCTTACTATGTGGGTAATCGTGCACTGGAACCAAGAGGGTGTGGAGTCTCCCTCACTGGAAATGTTCCAGAATCATCTGGACACAATCCTACTCCATGTGAATACTCCAGGATGAGCCTGCTTGAGCAGGGAGGTTGGACAAGATGACCCCACTGTGGTCCTTCCAGCCTGACCCATTCTGATTCTGAAAATACAACCAAGGTGAGGAAAGGTGCTTTGTTTTATGCTGTACAACACCTGGCTCAGTGAGGCTCTGGTGGTTTTGAGGATGTCCAGATGAACTGAAACAAAACCACTGAAATTATATCATTTGCTGACTGCCCACAATCCAGCTGTCAATAGAGATGGTGATAGAGAGCAAAGAGGAGCTCCCTCTTTTCTCCTGATGAAGAGGAGCTTCATCTTTTCTCTCTCTTTCTTTGATGTGCACCAGTTAAGAATAAGAAAATTTATATATATTCATATTCTTATAGGTAATAGAAATATTCTCCTTAATCTTGGCACTGTTGTCCCACTGTCCACTGGGGATCCTGGTGGATGTAAAATGTTTCATTAACTCCAGATAAGTACAGAGACATTAAACTTGCCAGAATTTTTTCTTTTTTTTTTAGAGGTTTTAAAGTATTTTGTAATACATTTCACAGCATGCAAGAATAAAACAAAACAACCAAGAATAATATTTTTGTTCAAATTATGTCTGTGGGAAAATAACAAGTTGGCTAACCTTAATTGTGTTCTCAGCCCTCACTAAAGGGTTTTTTAAGATAGCACTCAATTGTCAGCAAGATGCCATAGAAATAAGCATGGTCTGTGTGGCCTCACGAAAGTAAATGGCTTCATGCTTTGTTCTGAGAAATGCTGTCATTTGGATTTGAACCAAATAGCTTCACAGGGAAAACTGCTTCCTTCTGCCAGCAGGCTGCAAACAAACACCATGGCTGAAATCCATCTGAGTATGGAGAAAGTTAATCTATGTGCCTGTGTCCTTCTGAAAGCCTTATACACAACACCAAATAACCATTGCACTCTTCCCTCTCATTTAGTTCTGAATGCCTTTCTCAGTTCTTGGAACTATTAATTACAAGGCTAGATGTAATTGTGGCCCTAAGTGCCTTCCAGATTCTTACTGCTGCTTTCTGACTCGAAGGACATAAAGTCTTTATGACCCCACAGCAGATTGTGACTTTTGCTGCTTACACACATACAGCAACAATAAACAGGCCACCAGAGGGGAATACAAACCCTGCCAGTTGTGCTCCCACAGCTCAGGAACAGAGAGAATTCAAATCCAGAGAGCTGGATGATCACTCAGTGCTCTGCACTGCACCAGGGTAAAGGATCCCACTGATCCCACACATCACAGCCTCTGAGCCTGAAGCAGATAAGGCTATGCCACTACCTAGGAATGGCTGTAAGAGCTCAGGCATATCCATGAACTGTCACAACATTCAGCTTTGCAGAAACTCTTCTCTTTTCCAAGAGGTTTAATTCTTATCTGATTTTCAACAGTCCCACATCTACTGAAGCCCAGATTTACACGAGTGATCAAGATCTAAAAGGCCACCTTCTACCATATGCTCTGTTACGTGAGAAAACAGGCTGACTGGCATTTTTATTACTACATTCTCTAAGTCTTGATGAACAAATCCAACACAGGTGTCATTCATGTGACAACATGATGGCAAAACACAGTGGAATTTCTCCACGACCATTCTTACTGAAAGAGAAAATGGGTATGGAAAGCAAAAAACTTCAATTTTGCAGAATGCCATTTTCAGTTCACTCCAGAATGCCATTACTATATGACAAATGTGAGCTGGCAAGCATCTGCTTCTTAGCAGAATATTGAAGTATTTTGTTGAGGCTGTGGATAGTTTAATATCTGTGAGAAATCAGCTGCAGGAGGTAGGGAAGAAGGAAAAAATTGCTATAGAGCTCGTGCAGAGAAGCAGGATTGTCTCTGCCTGCTTAGAATTCAGAGCAGAACTTCTGCATTCTTACTAACACCAGGAGCTTTGAAACATCACACCTCAGCAGTCAGGTTTTGTTCCACATCATGGGAATTTAGCCATCTAAAAATTAAGCTAAATTTGGCCACCATTGTGAAAATTCAAGCACACACACATCCCTCCCCCCACTTTATTTTTCTTTTGAAAAGAACAATATACAACCAATTAACCTCCTGCTAAAGGGATCACACGAACATCTATGGATCAAAGAATGTGAGGCAACATTAAAAAGCTAAATTGAGGCAACTGTGGCAACAAGTCACATGAATTAACAAGTCACATGAATAGAATAGCATTTGATGGCCTGGAATGGAAAAAGGCAGCTAGTGCCAGCACAGAAGAACTAGTCTGCTTTGCCATGTTCTTAGATTATATAATAAGAAAGCATAAATAGAAAGACAAGCAAACGTAGCCACAGAACCAGAATAAATATGAGATCAATGAACAATTTCACACTTAAAAACTCTCACCCAAATGACTTTGGAACATTAAAAGGTAGCAGTCTATGCCTTGTGTTAATCTGCAATAAAAATAACTACAAAGAGCTGTATCTGATCTGCCCTTTACCTTGCATTTGTGTCCTTTACCCACATCACAGACCTCTGTACTGCAGAACTGGAAAGCTGCTGGAAGGTCTCCCCAGAGCTTTCACTTCTCTAGGCTGAACCCCCAGCTCTGTCATCCTGTCTTCAGAAGAGAGGTTCTCTATCCCTCTGATCATCTTTGTGGCTGCCTCTGGACTCACTCCAACAGGTTCACATCATTTTTATGGGAAGATGGGGCCACTTCTCAAGCCTGTTGAGATCCATGTGGATGGCACCCCTTCCCTCCAGGATGTCAAACAGATCACACAGCTTTGTGTAATTTGGTAAACTTGCTGAAACTCAATCCCACTGTCCATATTTCAAACAAAGATGTTAAACAGCACAGGTCCCACAATATAAAATGCATATACAGTTCCTTGTAGCTATGACTGAACTCCACCCTTCCTTTCACTGCAGATTGTGGTTTTTCATTATTTTCTCTGTAGTTCACAAGTGAAAGTATCCAACACTTCTTTTTTTTTAAACCTGTCAGACTTACAATAGAAACAAAAATGTGAATGTTCACAGTCTTACTGAGCTGATGCTCATAAGTATTCTCAGTATGAAATCAAATTATAACTAAAATAAGGGATTGGTAAATAAGGGAGCCTTTGGGACTGGGATTTTCTGTTTTGTGTAGTACCTAAAGAACTGCCTATTTCTGCCTCCTGAAAATATCCTTCCTTTTTGGAAGAAAAGTCCTTTGAACAGAGGAAACATGCAAAAAAAATTAGTCTGGGAGGTTATTGGTGTTAATCTGTTCCTGTACAGTTACTTGATAAAATCCAACAGGAATGAATTCTTTGTACATAAACTTTTGTTAATAGCCAGAAGCTAATGCCTATTTAACCTCTTGGGTGTCACTTTCCTTTGCATATTTGATTTTCCTGGTGTAGCAGTTTCTTACTAAAGGAGGAGGGAAGCAACTGGGAATTTCCTGATGATGCAGAAAAGCAGGTATGTGATTTTACCTTGGACCTTAAGTTATTTCACAGGAAAGAGGAGCTTGATTCTTCTCTTTGGCAAGAACTGTGGGCTTTGAGGGGTCAAGTGCCTGATTCCCAGTGCAATTTCACAAGAAGTTTTAAAAGTCACACCAAGCCCATGAGAATAAGTGCAGATTACTCAAATTTTGGGGTGCCAGATAGCATGCCCTGTGTTTGGGCTGTCCCTGCCCATGTAAGCAGCAGAAGCAATAAATTAATTTTCCTCATGTCTGGTTTGCCTGCAATGGTATTTGGCAAATTATCTCCCTCTTGTCATCTTGATCCATTAACTTTTATCCATATTTCTCTCATCAATTTGAATTGAGGAACAAGCAGCTGAGGGGGTGTTTGGCTGTCACCAGGGCTAATGCACCACAGCTCTCAGGAAAGTCAGGGAAGGAACAGTCCTCTGTCCTTACACACAGCTGAGATGTGGCCAGGAAACTAATTGGGACTGAAGAGACCAAAAATACATCTGCACACATTTGAAATCCATCAACAGGAGCGAGAGTTCAAACTGTCCATGGAAAATAATGAGCAGCCTTTTTCACATTCACTTTGAGAAGTTTCCTCGTGAATATCCTTCACATAGGTGCAACTTTGTCAAGAGAAAAGTCCTCCTAATTCCCTCTGTTCCCAGGACTAGCAGATTATTTCAGTTTTTATAGTAGATTTCATCCAGAAGATGCCAATTAAATTTTGAAAAAGCTGTGTCAAGAACATCATGGAATTCCTCCTCTCTGCAGCTTCCTTTGGGATGTCAGAGCACTGGGGAATGTTTGTTTATATTTTCAATGCCCAAGCCACCAGATGCACAGGCTTCTGTGCCATGTTTTGGGATTAAATAGGAAATTGTCTGAAGGGAAGAAGACATGGAGACATTTCTAAGGTAAGAAATGAGACAAACTTCCCTTGTTCCTTTGGAAATGGCTCCACCTGGGCCTTTCAAGCTTTTGCCACATGTTTTATTAATGGATGTACAAAACCAGCAACTTCAAAAGCTGTTATTTCTCTTCAGTAGTTTCCTAATGCACTCTCCACTGCTCTCTCCTCCTTCTCAAATGAGTTTTTACCTTTTGGGCATCTTGGGAAGAAGATTATTCCATTAAGGGCTGGCAAATTGGAGAGCTCCCAGGATGGCGTCGCTCTTGCCCACGCCTGGCATATCACTTAGCAACACTGAGGAACATTTATTGCACATCCTGCTATTTATGTTTCATGTTTCACATGTTGACTTTCTCTCCTGTCTTCAACTTTTATTGCTGGAATTACCTCACATTAGATGTCCTATTAGTGATGGCCAAACACTCATCCTATCCCTGAGAACTGAGCAGGGAAATTATCTCACCTGATCCAAGAGCCAATTTTTCCTGTTTGTTTTTGTGGAAAGCTGCAACACCTGATTAATGTCAAATACATCCTCATTGTTAAATAAATGTCACATTCACAGATACAGAAACTACAGCAGGGGTGTTCCCAATATTTAAAGGTGATAATGCTTCACCTGGAGCGGTTTTTAACAGAGTGAGGCATCCCATTCTGTACAAAGTCCTGCCTTCCTTGCCCTCTTGGCACACTCCAAAATATCTCCTTTCCCTTGGGTGTTGCTTCATTTTTACTGGTTCATCCTCATATGCATTTCTTTCAAGGAGGCCAGCTGACTGGGAAAGAGTGAAAAGGACTGGTACGAAGCTAAAAGTGACCAAAACCACCACCCCTTCCCAGCAACTAGGGTGGGATTGGTTGTTTTCTTCTCATATTTTTTCTCTTCCAACATTTCTGCATTAGAAAGCCCAGACTGGCACCTGAATGTGCTCTGCCACTGTTCAGCAGGTGCATAAGAATAATAATGTGTAGGACTTTCTCTCTGAGGGGATTCATGTTCTAGATATGTAACCTCAATATAGATTCAGAAAATAAATTTACCCTTCTACCCCCAGATAAATGCATTTTGGGGAGAAGGGAGACAGGTAATACTCTTAAATATCCAACTAAACTTCTTCACAGTGAATTAAAATGTTGAGCAAAAAGAATTAAAGTAATATGGATTGAATATAAAAAAGATGAAAATATAGGAGAAAATATTAATGATTGTTGTGTGAAATGAGAGGAGCTGGATTCAGAGGTGTGTGAAAATCTCTTTTTGGTCTCATTTGGTTTAGTTTCTCTCAGATTTCACTTTAGGATTTGCTGCTTGAGTGTGATTTTGCAGAACTATTTCTGGAAGCAGCTGAGCTACATTCTGGGAACCAATCCCAGCAATTGAGCATGAAAAATAAACTATGACCATATACCTGATGCACTATTTCCATTTTCACCATGCATTTGACTGGAAGAAGAGAAGAAAGAACAGCTTACAGAAAATTTTACATTAATTTAAGCAAGCCATCTGTAGAATAAGTTTACAAATTGGATACTGTGAAAACAAATCAATTTGAACCTTGATGTAAGTAGAAATCATTTCTATATGAAGTCACACCACATTTCTGGGTAGAATGACATATTTTGTGGGAGAAGAAATAAGGATATTACTTTAAAAGAAGGATATTAAGTGCAGTTGGGAATATAGAAATATTCACATTAAAATAATATAAATTACTCATACTCATACAAAATATATTCATAGAAAAAAATGTGACAGCTGCTGCCATTACAAAACCAATGAAAGCACAACAGTGGCAAAAAAACTATCATGAGCCTAAGGACACTCAATTTCTCACAGTGTTATGTTCTGTGAATCCAAGTATATGCACACAAGGTATTTTAGATTTTCTACAGGAATTGCAGTCAATTTTGTCCATGCTTCTTTCTAAGTTCTTAAGGCACATCTAACTAAAATGTTTTTTGGATGCAGATGAAGTTTCCAGTAGCTTTGGTGGTTTCCTGAAAGAATCGAGGGATTTGACAGCTTTCAGTGGATTGCCAAATGAAAAATAAATGCAAGGGAGATGTTTCTCTGTATACAACTCTTTGTTACTGAATACTTTAAACCAGCAAACCCCCTTAACTAAAACCTATACTAACAGTATCCTACTCATGATATGAAATAAATGTGGAGAAAACAACATGGACTTGTATTCACACCTACAGGTTGGGAAAGAAGTGATTGTTGAGCACTGTTGAGAAGGGCTTGGGGATGATGACTGATGAAAAACTCACCATGAGCCAGAAGCCAGTGCTTGCAGCCCAGAAAGCCAAATGAATCCTGGGCTACAACAAAAGGATCTGGGCAGCAGGCTGAGGCAGGTGGTTCTCCCCCTCTCCTCTGCACTTGTGAGACTCCACTCAGAGTGCCACATCCAGTTCTAGGGCCCCCAACACAAAAAGGACATGGAACTGTTGGAGCAAGTCCAGAGGAGGCCACAAAATTGGTAAGAGGACTGGAGCACCTCCCCTATGAAGACAGATTGAGAAAGTTTGGGCTGTTGAGCCAGAAGAAGAGCAGATTGTGCAGAGATCTCATAGCAGGCTTTCAGAGCCTGAAGGGGACCTATAGGAAAGCCAGAGGAGGACTCTTCATCAGGAACTGTGGTGATGGCACAAACTATGGGTTCAAAATGAAAGAGGAAATGTCAGTTAGATATTAGGAAAAAGAATCTTTACTGTGAGGAAGATGAGATACTAGAACAGATTGACCAGAGAAACTGTGGATGTCCCATCCCTGGAAGTGTTCAAGGCTAGGTTGGATGGGGCTGTGAACCACCTGGTCTAGTGGGACATGGCAGCATGCTTGGCACCTTGAAAGTCCTCCAGGCTTTAAAATTCTTTGAGGTCTCTTCCAGCTCAAATAATCCTGTGATTCTATGACTCTACACATCAGTTAATGTCACTGTTTTTCTTTCTATCAGTGTGCACAGGTAGGAATGAGTGAACTAAAGGAATGATTGTGTTCAAAATCCATTCACCAGGGAAAAGAGGCAAGACACTCACTCTCTGTGGTAGCTTTGGGGGGGTTTGGGGTGGGACCCCAAAACCTCCTCAGCTACCTAGAGGTGATCAGTTCTGAGCCTTGAGCAAGGCTGTTTGCAGAACCCCTCTTAGAGAGAGGCAGAAGAAAAGAGACAGAGCAATGCATCTTCTCATGGAGGTTTAATAGCAGTCTGTCCTCCTAGAAATTCCTAACACAAAGCCAAGGAGGATCCAGGGGATCCACTTTTATCTCTGTCAGGTCAAGGTGGGTCAAAAGGTGACAAACAATAAAAAATACAGAATTAACATGAACATGAGTGAGAACCATTCTAGACAGGTGGCTCCTAAAGGCTGTCTTCTCTCCAGGGGAGAGTAGGAGAATCACTAGCTGACCCACTCTCATGTGAAGCTGAGGGTGAGGATCAAACCCAAATGCTGCAAAACGAGCTTGGAAGAAAGGCCAGACTGCCTGTTTATAGCAGTGGCTGCATGAGTGATGGCTGCTGGTGGGATGGGGAGGTCCAAGTGGTACCTGAGCTGCACCATCTCCAGTGTGAGGCATTCCTGAGCAATGGAGTGCATCCAGCAGCTCCCCACCGAGATATGGCTGCCTTTAGACAAGATTCATGGCAAAGCCTTAACAGAGCCTCAGGATAGGTAATCCATACACTGAAATACTCTGTTGAGTAAATTGTGTAGTTTCCTGCCCAAGAACAAGAGGAGAAACCTGACTACTCAAAAATTACTGGAAACCACAACCTTTGCTCTCAGCTGTGCTTTGATGTATCTGTCTTGAAATCCCAGTCATCCCCACTACATAGGAAACAAGTGTTTCCAGCCAGTATGTGCTGGCCTTTTTACTTCAACAGCTGAGCCCCACCATAGCCCAGGAGTTTGTGAATGTTGCACACCGATCACACAAAGGATCAGCCACACAACAGCTGTGACCAGGGGCACTTCTCACAAAGAAAAGATGGTAAAAACGGGATATATTCCAAATTCATGGAGCAAGCACAGTGAGCCTGGAAAGCTCAGACCCTGAGCCCTGTCTGACCATTGCCATCATCTTTGAGAATAGAAGCTTTTTAAGACCAAAGAGATAATCCGTAATATTCAAAGTTTACATACAGCCTGAACTTCTGGAGATTAACATTGATGGCAGAAACTATCAGTAAGCTCTCAGTAAAGTGAAGGTGCAAGGATTTTAAGTCAAGTAAGGGCCACTGGCGGTCAGGAAATGCAGATCAAGGTGGCATAAGACTCTGGGAAACCTTCTGTTCCTTCAGATATCCCAGCCAAATATTTTAAAGCAGTTGATAAATAGTCACGGGTGCAGAAATGTTCTCTTCTTCAGAAGACAGCAGAAACTGCAGATTGTTTTTAAGAAAGACTCACAGGCTCTTTTTTTTCCCAGGAGAATTTCAAATATCTGCTGACACCCTCAGGCAAAAAGGCAGATTTTCTTTCCGTTTAAAAAGCATATGCTTCTTTCTCTCTCTCTAAAAAAATACCCAAACCAAAAAAATCCTTCATCCAAAGCAATTGAGGAGGGGCTGTTTGCTAATTTTACTCAATTCAGCTGCAAAAAGATATCCAAAAGTAACTCATCTGCAATATTTAGTACTTAGATCTGTAGATAACAGGCCACAGCTCCAATACTGAGCAACCTATAACAGAAATCTGAAATATGCTTTATTAGCTTCTTTGCACTTGGTTCTCTAGAGTTTTATAACTCTAGAAAATTTCTTCTTTCACTAGACAGAAATTATTCTCAAAAAGCTCAGGAGGCCCAGAGCAGACTTGGGGAACTGCTGAAAGTCATGCAGTAAGTGCTGTCTTCTCCAGGAGTAAAAGAGCAAGAAGCCAAGAGGCAGAATGGCTCCACATTCAAACAGTAGCAATAGGGCTGTCTGTTCTTATCATCCTGGTCCTGGGCACCACAACAGTCTGACCATGTCATGTTGATGTCACCCAGAGTCCCAGCCTCAGCCTCCTGCTACTTACATTGTTCTTTCTGAAGTCACAGCTATGTGTGATTAGGTAGGAATTTACGTACACTTTTGAAAATAAGTTTCTTTGCCTGAAAAATTTGAAAGGGAAAAGTGGGAGGAAAAAAGGAAAAAGCCCAGCCTCATTATCTTAAATTGGTTTACTTTTCCTTGGTGAGAAATTTTACATTTCTGAGGCTTGCTTGAACCTTCAGCATCCTCATCTCCATCTTCTTCACTGCTGAAAGGAAACAACAGGGACACTGCTCAGTTTTCAGACAGAGTTTCCATGCCATACCATTTTCTCATGGAGGTAATTTTCCAGATAAGGAAACTATCTGTTTCTGTACACCAAAACGTTTTCAGTTTTGCTGTGATCCTGTATTCAGGAGGAATTAATTTAGTAATCCAGATGTACTCCATTGAGCTCATCATCAATATGAGAGGTCATATTACCAACTCAAGACTATTTGAAAAGGTCTTTTTAAAAACTACTAAAATACACAGTTACCACTTTTTTTTTCTATCTCTGTTTAACATATATCTCTTAATACTTGCTCTGGCCTGAAATTTTTCTCCAAGGACAGTGTCTTGCTCCAAGGAGTAAGTGCCAAGTTACCATGTGCAAGTATCTCCTATTGACTTATGAATGACATAAAACATGCAGGCTCCAACAGCTAAGGTCACAAAGGAAGTGATAAGATTATAAGAAGATTGTTACAAGATAGCAGAAAAAAAGATTTTTTTTCCTCTTTGGAAGAGGAATGATTAATTAAAAGTGGAGAATAAGTAAGATGTAAGCAAAAGAAAATTAAGAAAGGCTTTTCGTAGTGGATTGAAATCACTCCAGGCCAGACAGTGCCAGCCAGAGGGAAATTTCAGTACAGAAATGACAAACCTAAAGAGTATAAAAGCATTTCTACAGATTGAAAACTTGCCTGATCTTCACATCTCCTCCTCTAGGTTTCCAAAGGTTCTTAGGGGGCAGGGTTGTGGTTTGTGGAGGGTTCTTTCAAACTGACAAGTAGATTTGAACAGTTATCCTGTTATCCAAAACATAACTGATCTTCTTCCTCCCATAACTGATCTTCTTCCCCAGCTGTAAGGAACAGCCCCAAGAAGTCATCACAGTCATCAATACTCAGTCACAGAATCTTGACCTCATCCATTGGGGAGCAGGAAAAAAATATAAAACAGAAGAAGAAATCACAGACACAGGGAATATTTTAGGGGGCTGATATGATTTGCTCAGTGGAGGTACCCACCTGGAGTTAGCCCACAGCACTCCCTCATGGGAAGAGGTGCTTTCAGAGAAGAGGTGCCCTTAAAGAAGAGCTGCCCTGAACTGACTCAGTTGCCAGAAGTGGGGTAGTTGTCACCTGTTATCAGTTGTGAGATAGATCTATCCCAAATGAATGAGTTGGGATCCTTCTGCTGAGCTGAGATTTGCATCAAACCCTTTTTCAGTACAGCAGGTACAGCAAAGACGATCAAGATTTCATCTGAACAAAAGTGAGAAACAATGCACAAAGAGAAACACCTGAAAGTGTGAATGGGAAGATGGTATGATTGGAAGGACCAGGATCATTAAGTATCTGCATGATATCCAAATGCAATTTTAGCTCCCAATTGCCAGTGAAGCATTCAAAGTCAGACAGGATGATTAGGACAATTATGTTTCTGCAGCTCTCACTGAAGTGAGACATTCAACTGCAAGAACAGGCAGAGCTGATAGCAGCTATTGGATGAGGAAACATGATTAAAACATTAGGACTGAGACAATTTGAAGTATCACTTTGTATTGGTCATTGGAAGAAAAATGCAGTGGTATAAAATTCTGCCTATTCTTCTGCAGTCAGTAGGCAAATAGAGGATCAGCAGGAGAAGAAAAATATGGGAGCCTAGTAAGGTAGTACCCTTAGGGAAGGTACAGTAGTGCAAAGAACTGCTTGACAACATCTAAGAAATAAATGTACTAAAAAACAGCAGTAGGTTTGTCTGAGGGGTTCATATGCAAAGAGAGTTACTTTATAAAACTTGTGATCCTTTTAGCCAAATTTGACTCTCTTTAGTTCAAGTTGGAAGGGAGGGGGTAGAGAAGGAAGGAAAAGAATCTAGCAGAAAAAAAGAAAAGAAAGAATAAAGCCAAAGCTATAAAGTCAAACCAAAATCCAAAATTCAGGTTGAAAGGTTAATGAATGCAAATAGCTCAACTGGGTTGCTGAATATTGAAAACTAGCAATCATGTTGAACAAGGGAGTAATCAAGAAAGGACAGAAAAGAAACACACTGGGCCATGGCAAAGGCACAATGAAACTCACTTGATGTAAGTCCAATGGTTTTTTATGGAGATACATCCAGTGCAAATGAGGTCCATAATTGGAAAATCTGATTTTCCACCTCTTTCTTTCCCTACTGAAAACATTTTTTCTGTTTTCATTTTTTGTATAAATGGCTGTTTGTGCAAATATTTCTAGTTTTATACAGCCAGATTTAATCCACTAACTTCCCTCCAAGTGCTCCCAAAGCCCAAGGTGAAACCAGCAATGCTGCACAAAGTGCCATTCCTAATTAGCACAGCTCAGGGGCTCGGGGTGTCAGAGGACACAGGACCAAGCAGTGCTCCCAGGCATGTCCACGAGCAGACATCAGCAGAACCAAGGGCCTACAAACCAACCTTCAAATGGGACAGGAAAAAACAGTGAGAAGCTTTCAGTATTTGACCAGCTTGTTCAGCAGGTCTGCACAACTGCTGTGCATTGCAGGGACAGAACTTCATAGCAGGGAAAGTTTTGAATTTGTGCTCAACATGGGAGCCAGGCATGTCATACCTGAATGCAGCTACCTGGCCATATCTGGCATTCTGTGACTTACACAAGCTGCATCTGGATTCTATGTGAAGTTTCATTTCCAGCCCATGAAACCATAAAGAGAATGGGTTGATAGAAGTGTGCAAGGAAGCTGCAGCCTTCCCTATAGGCACCACCTGGGGCACACACACACTGCAACATGATGTGGAGAGGGTAAAGCTTTCCTTCTTCCCAGCTCCTGGTTAAAATGCTTCGGCTGCTTCCAGCCTGAGAAATTGTCTCTGGACTTTCCTTGGACACTGCACTAAGACATTCAAGGAATGTAAAACTATATTTTTATTTTAAAAGAACTTAAGCATAGTTCAAGACAAGGTAAGCAGACCAAATGGTCTCATTAAATACTAATCTTTTTCAGTAACAATTATGCAGTATCTCAAAAATCTCTCTTTTCTCTGCTTCTTTCATTCTGTTTTTTAATAGTATTTTTAAAAGACAAACAAATAATTAGAGGGCCAATCCATATGTCTACTATAACTGGAGATTTCTGAACCTAGTATGATCAGGGTTTTTGTTTGTTTGCCCCATAGACACTGGCTGATTCTTAGCTGTGGACTATGGTCTGTCACTGCTTTTATCCGTTTTAAACTGAAGGAAATTTCTCAGATGAGTATTTTTAATCTGGAAAAATCCGGAAACCAGTAAAAGTGTTTAGCTTGAAGGAGATGAGTTTGAATGTGCTTTGGCGCAAAAAACAGTTGGACACCTCATTAAATTCTCTGGGAGACAGAGACTGGCAGTGCTCACATGTTCTGCAAGAGGTCTGGATTTTATTAGACTACCTGCTGTGGACCTGTCATATCCAATAAAATGAAACTTTGTTTTCTATTTGTTTCTTAGTTAATGTATTTCTAAGGAAAATCTGCTACCTAAAAGAAGATACCAGTAAAATATAAAAAGACTATCTAACCATAAACAGATGACTTATTTAGTGCAATAGTAAATCCCAAAAGCAAAAATGCACTTCACTTCCTCAGAGCTCCATATTCCTGTTTTGTTTTTTTTCAAAAATCTACCCTGTTGTAGCACATTTTCAACACCCAGTTCCTGCCTCGGGTACTGGTCAGGGTCTCAGTGCCATAAGATTTCCAATATAGGAGGATACCATATAGTCATCCAAAAGTAAAGAAAGTGAAGAAACAAGTAACATGTTTCCTTTGTCTTTGTAAATGGGGAAAAAAAGTAGCCAAGACAAACATCTGATGACTCTGACTCTGCATGAGTTAAAAAAATTCCAGAAAAATGAAAGGGGAAGGTCACCTTCATAGCTCAGGCTGTGCTTTGTAGTAAGAGTTTTGCCCTGGGATTTTCTCCCTAAGTCAAAGAAAACAAAGAAAACAATCTTCAGTGTGAAGCTGGAAAACATATCCATAAATGATAAATGTGGACATTGCTTCCAAATAAAGGTAGATAGGCAAAAAAAGAAAAGAAAAAAATCAGAATTGTTGAAAACAGATTAGAGGTTGCCCTCAGGGAAGTCAAGTACAAGGACTAGACAAACCCTGACAGGCAGAGACTCCTTCCCAGAGCAACTACAGTTTCCTCTTAATAATACATTAAGTTACACTGCTAAAATTACGTGGTTTCAAGGTCTGAAAGGTGCTATTAGTCTTTTCTCAGTAAGCCCAGTAGTAAGTAGATAGACTCAAGGACACCTGCCTGAAACAAGATGTTATTTAGAACATCACACAGAGCATCTTTAAAGAGTTTACTTTTAAAAATGGGGAGAAGATGGTAGAATCATCATCCACATAAGCAAAAAGAAAAACTCCAACATGATGTACAAAGTACCCAAGAATAAACAGAAAAACACTTTTTTTTTTCCTTTGGTTGGTAGGGTTTTTTCAGTGTCTTTTTAGTTTATTTCTTCTTGTATCTCTCACACCAGTAAAACAGCCCTGAAAATGAACCAGCAGTATTAACTCCCTTGGCAATAATGTGCTCTGGGGGGCAGTTTCTCCTTTCTCATTTTAAGAAATGCATTTGTTTTTCTTTCTTTTATACTGAACATACTGCTCTTTGTCCTCACCAGGAGGAAAACAATCAAACAAACAAATAAACAAACAAATCCCACCCATAAGCCAAAAATAAAAGTCAGAATTTAATTCTCTATTAATAAATTAGGGCATTGGAGTCTGTTAAGAAACTGGGGAGTGCGTGTGGAGGAAAAATCCCTTAAGTGCCAACCTAACAATTCTATGGAGCTTTTTTCATCAGAGTTCTGGAAAGAAACTTTATTAAATAATTTACTCTTCAGACACAGCACTTACCTTAGGAGATTCTGGCTTGGAAGCTGTCTGCAGCGTGCTGTTAAAAACACTGCCTTGTGCCAAAACAGGAGTGCAGGAAGAGATGAGTAGATGCAGAGATTCAGTTTTTTCTGGGCATTTTGAGGTGGTTTACTCAGCTCAGAATGGGCTTTCATCAGCAATGCAGTTACTGCAAATGCTGCACTGGGGCTCAGTCAGGCACTGTTGGGTCTAGTGGCACCAGTGTGAAGAACTTTGTGAGTGAGGCTGATAATTTGCTGTGGATCTGCTCCTTTATATCCAGAACTGATGATACCTCCAGTATTGCCTAAAGCATAACTAATGCTGCAACTAGCATCCTGCTTTGCTACTCTGGGTCTACCAATTTTTCTTTTATTGTCCTTCCCTCCCTAGAGCACATCCCAGTTTATCTTCCTAATTTTCAAAGATCTTCAGTTACTGCCCTACCTGTCCTTATCAGTTAGCTGCTAGGTTGGCTCCTTCCTTTACACTTTAGGTGGCTGTGTTGTTTATTTAAATCCTTCTCCCTGCCCCAAATTCCTTTCTCTTTTTTTTTTTTCAAGTGTGAGAAAAATATAATTTTAAAAGTTTAAGCCTATCAACCTGTCTGCAGCTCAGCCTCACCTCAAAACCCACTTTGGGTTAAAGAAGCAGATGCCATGAAAAACCAGCTGAGCAACAGCTGGGTGCATTGTCACAACACATGTTGACTGGGAATTAAGAGAACAGTAAATTGTCTTAAAGCTTGGCATTACTCTCCTTACCTCAGACCTTTCCACTACTGCTTGTTATTGATTTCCTTTTCCTGTTACAATTTCCCTGAAAATTGAGGCAAGTTCGTGGTGCCTGGAGCCAAAGCCCACTGTGCAGCAGGATGACTCCTGGCCAGCAGTCAGTCTGCATGGCATGCACAGAAGGGAAGGGATGTTTATGTTTAAGGCTGTCAGTGGAAATTTGTGGACTCTGGCACTGAAAAATCTTAACAGATTTTAGCTGTCATATCCTTGCAGTCTACAGCCTCTATTGCACTAGGTACCATGGAATTTTGAACATGGATAAATTAACACATTCCTATGTTTGTAGCCTAGCCATGTGGAGGTGGTGGAGTTTTTTTGCCTCACAGCCTGATCCACTGCAGATATCACCTGAAAACAAAAGGCAGCTTAGTCAGTTTTCCCATATAAGCAGCAATTCTTTGAAGAGATGCAAAGAGGCTTTCACAGCTGTTAAAAAAGCAATGCCAGGATACTTAATACATTTCCTTCTAAATTATCTCTGCATTTCAGAAGGGCTACAGTATTTGTACAGGATTGTAGTGTGCTGCATCTGCCTGAGAAACTATGGTTCCTTGTGAACTGTACTTTAAAATATCAAGGACCCCACATTTTCTCTTAACTGTTCTTACATCTCAGCCTGCTGTTTCTTAATCTCCCCTCTCCAGCTACCACCCACCTCCCTGCTGGCTGTTCTCAGGCTGGTCTGAATTAACAGGGGCAGAGGTTAGGCAGAGCCTGGGGATGGATGAAATCACTCCTGTCACTCTTTGGTGCTGGATTGGTCTTGGGCTGAGAGGTAGGAGTAGCTCTGTGGATGGTCTGCAACATCCCTCTCCTGCAGCCCTTTCCTTTCTGTACCTGATGCATTTGGGCTGTGGAGCCCAAAGTCCTCCTTGCCAGTCTGAGTCAGAGGAATTTGTCACAGTGATGCTCCTGAAGAGCAGGCAGCAAGAGCAATCCATCCTTTCCCAAAACCATGGGAGTGAGTTTCTGCAGTGAGTTTCTCCTCCCCACTGACTGTCCACCCTGGCTATAAGCAGGGTCTATTAAAATGTTCTCATTGTATATGGGTGGAGGTGCCCCTCAGACAGTGCCCTTCCTCCTCTGATGAGGAACCAGGAAACCTGAAATGAGGGAGAGCTCTGGAAATGGCAGCTCCCCTGGGCTAAGGAAAGCTGAGAGTTTGGAGAGACTGTGAGGTTTGTGCTTTCATAAGGCTGATATCATGAGATGGCCTCACAAAGGCCACCAAAGAAAGCTGCAGTAGGTGATCTTAAAATGGTTTCTACTATGGTGCTGCTTGGAGGAATAATCCCAACTTGGCTGACAAACACATGGATCTTTCTCATTCCCCACACCCTCCAGAGTGCCCACCAAAGCTGGAGGGCACAGCTCTGTCTATTGGACACATGTCTCTTTACACAGCTGGGCTGTGGAGAAGCTGCCTTTCTGCCAGGCAATAGATCAGTCCCACTGTGAAGATCTCACCAGCTCTCTAAACAGCCTGAACATCCTGTAATCTACTTCTTATTCCTTGCTTTTTGGAAGATTTTCAATGTCATCATTATATATATCAACATATATCTCAATTTTCTCTAAATAAGGCAGGAGCAAGGATTTTTTTCTTTCCTTCATTATGAAGACCAACTTGTTAAAGTCTAAGTTTCTGGGGTCTGCACTGCTACATTCATATAGAAATTAGAAAACAGACACAGATCCATTATATGTGATTGAGTTAACAGAGGTTTTATTTTGCCTTTCAGCTGTTACTGATACCGTTGACTACAGGTGCATTAAGAACCCTTACAAAATCTCACTGGTTTCCATGAGTCCATGTTTTGTCCACTCTTTTGCCATCTCAGAAGCTGAGTGGTAGCTAAAGAAAGAAGATAAAGTGCTGTGTTTCATTAGAGATCAAAGCTTAGAACCTCAGAGAGTTATAAAGACAGGATAGCATTTAATATTGCTAGAAAGCTTCACCTTACCTGCCCAACAGTAACTACTAACAAACTTTTATACAAATGTCAGCAGGTCTCTCAGCAGCTGCTGCTCAGTCTACTTTTTCAGGCCCTAGAACAGGCAGCAGGCAGCAGCAAATTTGGTATCTTTCTTGCCAATAATGCTTCAAATACTTGCACTGTGGATGTAGTTTTAATATCACTCATTGTGGCAATATTGTTGCTAATGAAATAAAAAGCTGCACGGCTCAGAAACCTCCTCTGCAAGGATCAGAAATAAGTGTAAAAATGTGCAGTTTCTGCACATGAAAGACAGTTTTCCTTTCCAACGAAAGTTGCAAACTGCAACATCTTTTTATTGCAAGTAACAAGACTCCTGAGAGCCATCTTGCTAATGTGAAGGGAACAGCTCATAGAATTACATTTGTTCCTATTTTATTTTCTCTGCTTCACAATGTTCAGGAGTTGTTATTGTCTAGTTCTTTAGAATTACACATTTTAAGATGAAGCCATAGCACTGCTTTTAGCTGTGCAAGTCCTAGTTTAATCTGCATTTGTTATAAATTTTCTGAGCATTTGCTAGAAGTCCAGCTGGTGGGAGATTGAAAAGAACCTCATAAGTTTCTGCTCACCAAACCCACTGGAAGGGGCATGGTCTAACCCCCTTTGTCCCAACACCTTCCTCTTACTATAGAGATCAATTTGTAGCAGCTCTTAAAATCTATCCTGGACACTCAGGGACTGCTGACAAAATGCAACCATCATGTAGCAATTTCAGCATCTGCAGAACTGGGCCATTAGACATGTCACTGATAAATAATGCTGCTGGGTGTCAGAGTCCAGATAGCCTTAAAATAAAGGTTACCCACAACAGCATGATTGGAATCTGAAAACTGAAGCATGTGTTCATTTGTTTTGAGATGTATTTGAAAATACAATTCAGTATGTGCTAAATTAATGATCACAGGCAGAGATCAGATGGCTGTACAGGAAAAAAAATCCACATGCCATGTGCCTGTTTCTTCTGTGATGTGATGGGAATTAGTTTAAATATATCTCTTACATCTGTTGATTTTTGGTTCTACTTTGGAGTAATAATCCAATCTGCATCAGTATTTAAAAAATTATTTCACTCGTCACTGCAGCAAAATTTATTATAAAACTGTAAATAAACCAAAATGAAGACTGCCCAAGTCCCAGGACTGTAACAACATAAATGAATAGCGATGGATAACTCATTTTAACACACACATGAGATATTATTTAGAGATGGCAACCTGCTGGGTTTCTTCATTATATTATAAGCAACCTTTAAGATTATGTAACAGCTGTAAATATAGCACCAAAGCAATTCATGGTTAAAAGAGGCTTGACAGAAGCACTGTCTTTCTTAATTATTCAGCTATCAGACTCAGAGAGGCTTTGTTGATCCAGCAGCAGCAGACTTCTGCCCTCCAGTGTAATTCTGACTTGTGCTGAGCATCAGTGAAACTGAAGCACTGTTCAGAAAAGAAAGGAATTTATCTCCTTTTCCATGATAAACATAATTTGATACTTTTTGTCATGCCTGACTGCCTTTTTTTCATAAACACTGAGCTAAGTGCTGTATCAGAGCCCAGTTGCCCAAAGAGACCTTAAGTCTGCAGCTTTGTCCCTATTTAGGGCCACTCTAAAGCACCTGGCACTGTGTAATGACACACACAGGTGTTTTCCTGATCTGATAGTAGCTAATTATGTCCATACACAAGTGATCTTCTGACCTTTTTGGCTAGATCAGCTTTGAAAATGTTCCCTTTCGTTCTATTCTAGTAGAACTGTGTTTCTGCAGTACTAAAACACCTCACAGGGTCAGGCTAATTTCAGAGTGGTTTTAGTTAAACTTTTTGTGCCCTAATGCAGGACAGGGGGTTCCAGTCTCTTCCCCTGTGTGTCTCACATAATATTAGACCTACACCAAAACCTAAAAGTTTAGTAAAGAGTCCAATAAAGGTCCATACCAAGCTGTGGTTCTGGGATCTGACTGTCAGGGATTTGCAGTTTGTGAGAGGAAGTGTTGGATTTGATGTTAATTTCCCCAAACTACTGACACACAATATCCAACATCCATGCTGTGTTCCCCAGCATGTCCTCCTGCCAGCCCCAAAGAGGTGCTGGTGCTGGCCTCCTACAGAAGGAGTCAGAGGACACAGCTCTCCCTTGAGGGCTGGTTGGTGTCAGAATCCTCTCTCCAACAGTCCAAATATTTTGCATTGAAACAGCAAATTATGCTCTCTTTCCTTCAGATAGTCAAAATTGGTGGAGTAGTCATAACAAGGATCATTTAAGTGGAATGAGGTTGGAGCACAAACTTAAATGGAACTGGACCATAGATTAAACCATTAGATTTCTGTGCTGTAGTGCATATTTTAAAACCATAGTAAAATTCTGTCTGCTCTCAGTAGTTTGGGATCTAATTTCTAAAACCAAAATGGATGCAAAACGTTTTAATGTATCAATTCAGGTCATAATAAAGCCAAGAATCGTACAAGGAATGCCGAAAGGGAGAAACAAGAGAAACATTCAGAACATAGAGCAGTAGTGGGAATCAGGTATGCTTAAGAACAATGTTTAGCTTGTCATGTCACTGAGGACTGCTGGGGAAGTGGTCTCATGTAATTGAGTTGAAATGCCATCATACCTGAAATAGTCTTATGAAAATATTTGTTCTGAAAAATCTATTTTCTGGGATGGAAGTAGAGCAGAAAAAGATTTTCATTGTAAATCTTCATAAACAGCTGTACTTTAACAGCTGAGTCCAAACATAAAAACACATTTGCAGATAGTATGAGCATGGGTGAATATTTTTTTTCATATTCCCAATAATAGACTAGACTTTTCAATAAATATGCCCATAAGTTTTACTTCTAAAACTACTGAAAATTTTAGGTGAGTTTAATACTAGAGGGATTTGTGTTTCTATTAACATTTCAGGAGCCCAAATTATTTTCCCAATAGTTATTTGATATTCTTGTCTTGGCTGCTTTGAAGGAAATATTTTCCTCCAATGTTTAAGAATATACATCAGAGGAAGAACTGCTTTTTTTGAGGCTAGAAAAGAGGTCTTATCTGGTTTCTATAAATTTAGGACAAAACCAGCAAGCAATCCAACTTGCTGAAATCTCAACTGCATACTGTTTAAATTGTCAGATTCACAGAAAAATAAGACATTCTGGCTGATGGATTTATCTTTTCTATAGATGTCAATAATTTGAAAAGGATTCTCAAGATGCAGTTACATTTTATGGATTTCATATAATTTTCAAAATTTTATAGCGTAGAAGTATCTTATTTGATGAGAGATGGATCTCAAGCTCATTAGCTAGGAATAGGTCTAGAATACTTTGACCCTTGGCAAAATTGCATTGTCACTTCTGGGTGTATCAAAGATGGATTTAACTGTGTTTTTTCTCTGAGTTATGGCATCACTGCTTCCCACTGCTTTCTGAAAGCAGAAACAATCTACCTAAAATATTCTCCTCTGTCAAAGTTTTAATTTCGTTTCTATGTAAATAATGCATATATGCAGGCACTAGTGCTGCTGTCATTAACTAGGAATAAACCTGGAGCTTTCAGCTCTGCACATACAGACCCATACAATCTGAGCAAAAGAAGCAGCTCTGTCACATTCTATTAAATAACAGGCTGCTGCAGCTGCTGCTACTCACCATAGGGAGGGCAAATCTGCATGTATTAAACACTGTTTATAATATTAAACGTGGAGGTGCCAGCAGACACTGTGGAACACTCACTTGGTCGTTTTAAAGGGTAGGAATCGGGCATGGCACTGAGGCAACAAAGAGAGGCTGCTTGTGGCTTTGCTTGCAAGCACGTCTGCCTCATTGCTGCTCTCCCTGGCTGTCATTAACTACCACGGCTGCGTAATTCCAAACAAACCACACTGGAAGCAGCAACTGCAAATGAAATAATTAAAGGCAGCTCTGCTTCGCTGAATGTTAATAGGCTAATTGTCCTACAGACACTTGACAAAAGCCTGTACCTTTTCTGTGTGTGAAGTAGTGAGAGCTTATTTAAATGCTGCAGGTGCACCTCAAATGATCCAGCTAGAGACATTACGTGCTGCAGAGGGAAAAAGCAAAAAAAGTTCCTTTTGTGCAAGTCTTAAAGTGATGAAATCGCGATTGCAGGGGAAGGCTGTCTTGAAATGCCTGAGAAACAACCCATTGCATTGATATTCAGTCAGTGTCTTCCACTGCTGAAGACAGAGAAGTAAAACAAATAAATCCCGTCACTAAGGAGTGAGCTGAACTCAATACAATGCACAATGTTTGCAAGGTCAACTCCCTGCTCTCTATAGGTGGGTCTGTTTATAGCTGCTGTGTTCAAAATCATAGCCCACTCTTATCCCCATGTGCTGACAGCAGTTACTCTCACACTGAAGCCAAAATAATAAATCTGACCAAGCAATCTTCAAAAGGAGACCTGTACCCTTCAGGGTTAACTGCATAGAAGAGGAAAGCAATTCCAGAATGGAGTCAAACTTTAAAACACACTCTGGAAAATCTTTGAAGATTTCTTGGGCTCTGGGAGGGGAAGAGTCCAGAAATCACACTGTTTTTTCCATCACTCTTCTCTTTCCAAACCATATTCATTTGTCTAGCTGTAATGCATGTTTCCTGTATGTCTCACCTCTATTATTCTGTGCCTGAACTTGAGGAATCCCTTTTCCAGAATTTTTTAACATCTCTCTTGCCCTTTCAAGCTACATGAAGGGGGCACAATTGAAAAGATGCACTGCAGAGGATGAGTGGATCCCCTATCGCCTTCTGCACAACTGTCACACTCATAGGGTTTTATTCAGTGAATGCACAGATTAAAACAGCTCTTTTTAGCTGATCACACACATACTCATTACCTTCCTCATCATCCTGAAAGAGGCTGAAAGAAAGTCCTCTCTCCTCAGATGTGTCTATACCATGGGGAAGAGGCACAACAATGGATTTTAGGATCCCCAATGATTCAAAAAGGCAACCAATCCTTCAGCTAGGACACCAAAAAGCAGGTTATAGGTATCAACCTCAAGTCCTGAACCCCGCTACACACATTTTCAAATCAAGGAGAAAATAAATGATTGAGGCAGAGAGCAGATGTTTAGGCCGTGGCTGCTTATAGCTTGGAAGAGAGAAAGATATTTTCCTCTGTTGATATCAATAAGGCTGAGTCACTTCATTCTCTTATTTGTGGGAGAATAAAAGCTGTCTTGAAATGCTACACCTGCCTCGAGGTGGTACCCACAGGTCTGCTGAGGAGCAGTCATGACCAGCCAGCTGCAACACACGGACTGGAAAGGACAAAAATGGGTAAAACTATCAACCTGTGCTGTATAGAAGAGTTCAGTGTACCTCACCATTCTTCCCGTCTCATGAAATTAAACTAAATTAAATTAAATCAAATCACCTCTGAGGTTTAGATGGTAGAAATGTGCACAACAGGGCTGGGCTTTCCATTCTGCATGAAGTTTGGGTAGGAGGAATGTGTTTTGCAGCTCAGTTTCATTGATGTGTGAGCTAGTATTCATGTCAGGTTTTCTTTAAGGGATACTTGAATGACTCTATTTTTAGATTTTACTGTGATGTTATTTCATCAGCTACTGCATGCATAATGCATCATCAGCAACAAAAATTTTAATCATAGCATAAATCAGCCAAAAGATGCTACAAGAAATCAAAGTCCAAATTGCTTTGCTTGGGGACTTGAGTAAATGGATTTTGATTTTTAATTTCTAAATTCAGAGAGGCTCTGGAAGGCATGCTCTCAAGTGTGTAGCTGATTGGTGAATGTGTGTTGCAAGGCTATTCTGGTGCAATCCCAAAACCTGAAACATCATATTTCATTCTGAAAGCAGCTTTTACGAGTTTTCCTTAAGAGAAATTCAGGCCATGGTTTGGGTCTCTCATCTAAATAATTCAGTTAAAGCACAGCTCCTGATTGATGTCCCAAAACCATCTCCTGATCATTCACAAATTCCAAATTGAGGAAGAAGAATTTGCAAAGTAATTTCAATGTAGTCCCCCAAGACCCAGCAAGGAAACCTTTCACAGGCACAGAAGGCTCAAAATGTTCCAGTTTAATTTCCAGTAGAAAAGAAAGAGTAATTATCTGGGACTGTGGTCTGTTATTAATGTGTTAAGGAAATAGAATTCAAATCAGACACCTTACAGAACAGCACAGAGACCTGGTTTTCAGCTGGGAAAATATTTTTACTGCTGGTTCTGTTATGGACAATCCATTTAATCTAGCTCAACAGCTTTAAAAAGTGGGTCAAATATGTTATGGGGTCAGATTTGCAGGGCAGGGCATATTCCTTTTCCTTGCAGATAACTCGGATGTGAGAGCACCAGCCTTTTCAGCTAGGAGAGATCCAGCTGGTTGTGCAAGCAGGCATCTGCTCCTTGTCACACTCCCAAGGAAGCGGAGGCAGGACCAGCTCAGGGCATGCTCTGTACAGAGACTGCCTGGGCTTGAAAGGAAGTGCTCAAGGATTAGGGCACCTTTGCTTCCTAAATAGCTGTCCTAGGTGAGATGGATAAGCCAGATCTAGGGAGCAGGGCAGCAGCTGGATGTCTCCATCACAGTGGGACAAGCCTCAAAGGATCATTTAATTGGACGGCCATATCTATGACAACAGGAATATTTTTTCCGGACCTCTGTGACTCTTCTTCACAGTGTTTTATCTTTTTCAGGGAAAATCTTTCTCCTCCACACCTCTGCAATCTGGAAGAGCCTTTTTTAATTCTCTGTTTCATGGTTCTATCACATTTATCTTCAAGTTATTGTTTTCCTTTGATTAGGCTTTTTATTTCTCTTTCCCCTGGGTTATCCACCTCTGTTTCCATAGTACATAACTGAGCTGCTGAATATTCATTATTAGTCCCTAGAGTCGTATAAAGATCTCCAGAGGAGGATAAAACCCTCCTTGGTTGTGTTTTGGGTAGATTAGAGCCAAAATACTAAATGTAAGTTCGTATCCAATATCTCCCCTTGGTTTAGAAAGAATTGGAGAGGAAATATGTATCCTTTCATAAGAGAAAAGAGGATGACCCTCTTTTCATTTGTCCTTTCATAAGGGAAAGAATGTTGGGGACTGAGAGGGAAGGAGAGAGGAAGAAGAAAGCAGCCAGGCAGCCAGCAAGAAGGGGAAAAACTACAGTCCAGCCACCATTATGTGAAATTCCCCTCTGTCCTGAAACCATTGTGTTTACTGAGGGTATTTCATCACTGCTTGGTAATGGTGTCAGAAAAAACAAACTGTCAAAGCAGCAGGAATAAAAAATTCAAGCAACTAACTTCTTTTACAGTCAAGCAAACCTGCCAGGTACAAGCTCCCTTTGCAAGCAGAGCTCTAACAGTGCCAGCAGTGCTTCAGATGGTCCAGCTACTATTGGGAGAGAACAGGTGAGCTTTGATGCATTGCTTCACTAGTAATCAGCATGGCTTCATTCCCTGGGGGTCCCAGCCCCCCGAAGGCATGGACTGCAGCAAGGGAAGGCTGTGTGCAGCCTGCTACCCTGTCTGCTTTGAGCCCTGTTCCAGCAGGCTGATTTCCCCTGCCTGGGAAGGCAGGCAGCAGGGACAGTGGCATTCCCAGTTTAGGGCATCTGGAGGTCCCATCCTCAGCACAGACTGGTTGGCTCGCTCTTAATGGATGCCCCATCTGATTTTGCAGCTTATAGGCTGAACAAACAGATCAGGAAAACATGGCTGTTTGGAAAAACAAATCAATCTTTTTCTTAATAAAATGATCTGCATGACAGAAGGATTTGAACAGTTTTGGATTTGTTAGGCAAATGCTATGTTTGGCTGTAGTGAATACCTCTAATACCCTCATTTAGCACAACTTCAGTTTGACCTTTTTATACTTTGCATGAATTTTATACTTTAAATGTAAAACATTCTCCAGTGACTGCAGTCAGGACACTAATCTATATCTATGTCCAGGGATATAATGAGTATTTAAAAGCATGAGCAGGAGAGATGAAGGGCTCTAGCTTTTCTAGGAAGGTAGAAGGGCATCCTCCTGAGTGGGATACAGCTGGACCAAAGTCTCCTCAAGCACCAGGTGAAAATGAACCTGATGTTCCTCTCTACTCTGCACTGCTGCTGCAGTTACACCATTGCAACCTTCTTATATCTTTGCCTAGGATGTCAGCCTCAGCACAGGCATTTATGCACCAGGGACCTGTACAGCCAACCAGTGTATTACATATGCTACATTCTGTTAAATTCACCATGAGGATTTGCTAGCAGTTTCTTACTTTTGTACACATGAGTTCCCTTTGTGCTGACAAGGGCAGACATGCAGCATTTACACCCGGAGAAGCAATGATGGGATGTATCCCCATCATACTCCCTTTCCCTTTCCACATACCCAGGGCAACTCCCAGCACTTCAAAGTTGCCTGTAATGCTGCAAAGAAACAGAAGTCTGAGACACACTGTCAGTTTAAAAACAAAAAGCATTTGTGTTACAGAAATTGCAAAGCAGTACCTTATGGCTGATGATCTGTCTGAATGACACTTTGCTGCTTTAGGGAGTTTTCAAAACCAATGTATTTTAATGAGTCACTGTAATGACTTGAAACCAAGTCAAAAAGAGAAACTTTCTGTAAAAGGCTACTTTTAATTTGGAACATGAAAAAAGTATTTTTCAGAATACTTTTCAGAAAGTATCAGAAATTCAGAAAGTATCAAATATCTGTTACTCATGTAATGATTCTTTACAAACCTAGTACAAAGCTTTTTCTTGGTAACTGCTGTGTTAATGGAAAATTTAAACCCTGGTCCATGATAATCATTGTTATTCTTATATTTGAATTGAAAAGGGACATAATTTTCACTCAGATTCTTTACTGTGTATGTTTATAATCCTTCTTTCAAAACAAAATTAAATCTACTAAATATCAAGAACAAATTTCCTAAAGCTTGACAGTTCCCCTGGGCTGGTGCTTATTTGTTTAAACATTTTTCCTTCATTTTGTTGTCGATTTTACTTTGGCTGGTCTCAATGTGAAGGTCACTTGTTAAGGAAGTAGACAGTAAAAGGACAAAAACCACTAGTCCTGAGACTTAAAACTTGGAATTACTCACAGCCATCAAATACCTGCATGAGTTATAATTGGCTCCACTTTCCACCTACATAAAAATTACTAAAGGACATGTTCAAGTACTACACATAACCAGTTATATCTGAATGTATTCAGGGAATATAACATATAGTAAGTGCTGACATATTACTAAAAATTTTTAAAAAATTAATCAGGAAAGACACAAATTCCTCCAAACACAGAAAAGGAGGGTTCCATCACGTTGTCTGGTCACACAGATGGACCAGATGAATATTTATTTATTTATTTGTTCATAATAGACACACAAGCACAGTGCTCAGTGCTGGTGCTTCCAAAGGGAGCATTGTTGAACTGGATCAGACCCTCTGGGGGGAAGGAGAGAGGAAAAAGAGCAATCTGCAACTCTGACAGAATTTACAAACTTTCTGAACCATAAAATATGGTACTTCACGTCTGCCATGGAGAAGGGTATGGAAAATTTTAGCACAGGCACAGAAACTCAAGCTCCAGTGAGCGCTCATCATTAAAAGCCATGTAATAACTAATTTATTAGCTAAATGGAAAAGTTCAAGTCACAATGTGCCAGTCATGTTCCAGTTTGAATAATTCCAGTCTGAACAGTTGAAACCCCTTGCTGGTTAAGTGGACATCATCTGTGGGCCACCCATTCCTTGGCCTTCTTTAGCACACTTGCTTTCCAGGTTTCCTCTTGTTTCTATCTTTTTGTTTTGCATTTCTTTCCCCACACATGGATTACCTTGAGTCTTTTTCCATGCTGAGTTTCATTTTGTTATTTTCAGTGCGGCTCTGAATGAGTTAGATGATGCTCACATTACCACTTTTGTCATACCATCTGTTTCAAAAATTAGAGAAGAAGCTGAATTCCTTAATGGGATGAAATAACTGTACTTTGCTCTGGGAGTTTTCTTCATGGATTCTGTTTTTTGTTCACTTGTTGATAGCTCTGTTCTTTACGGCCCTGTAATTTAAATACCATTATGTTTTCTTCCTGAAAGCTTAATTTTGCCTAAAGACTACTGATACTTTATACAATCCATTTTATTTTGCACTTTGAAGCAGAAAAGTCTTCAAAGGTATTTCTAAAATCTCAGGTAGTAATGATGAACAGCACGTTTTACAAAACAATAACTAGATGGTGCTTCTACTGATTTTTAAGGCTGTATCTGAATATATTGCTATATCATCACCTAAAACAGTAAAAATAAATAATTTTATCATTCCTTTTCAAAAATTGCTGTGATTTTTGCTTGACCTGAATCTTACATATGCAGTTTTGTGAATCCTATTGCTTCTGCCTTAGAAGATCTGGAGGATTAATTAATCTGGAGGATTTCGGAAGAGCCAGTGAGAATGTGCTCCTCTACCCCTATGGCAAACAAAGGAAAACCAACCTGGAAAAGGTCCAAGAGAAAGGTACAGCTACAGGAGTGAGGAAGCATTGTTTCTCCTCTGTGCACATCTGAGCATAAGCCTGTTACACACCAGTTACATCCCATCCTCCTGCTCCTCTCACAGAACTGGCACGAAAGGTGAGTGCATAGGTCTGCAACAACTGGACATGATGAGGATTTTTTTTTTTTTGCAAAGTTATTGAGCATTTATAACCCAATTAAAAGCTATACTTTCTCCTAATACAGTTCTATGCATGTGTGGCTTTTTTCAAATTTTTTTCCTTCATTTCAGTGTTTTCTAGTGACTGATGGAACCTGGTTCCTCCAGAGGATGGCATTTTCCTTGTCTGAGGAACAAGGAACAGAGCAGAGCTGGCAGAATCTCATTACATGGGCATTTCAGCAAGAGGGCCACCAAAAAATTTTCAAGTCCATAAATAAGCAGGAGGATGACTGAGGAATATTACAGAGGTGGCAGCGGATTCAAGAGGAGCTGAACACTCCAACACTTGTTTGAAGCTCACATAGCAGCTGTTGACGGATCTCTCTGTTTCAAGCCCTGCTGCAAGCTGCTATTGATGGGGATAATCACAGCTCTTGTAGTCATTTTTCTCTGCTAACCAGGTTTATCTTCAGCACTTTAAGCTTCCTTCCTTCCATTGAATTTTTCTCCTGCTGGACTTGCTAGAGCTGTTCCAGGAAAACACAAGACATTTGTAACTTAAGTGTTGAATGCATGAACCACAACACAAAGCACAGCTAGAAATAAGTGGGTAGTAGGGGTCTGTGGTGTCTCTCAAGTACATAAATCATCTGCAGTTACCAGCCCTGCAATACACCCAAGTGAGTAATGCCTCAGCCCATCACCTTTTGACAGATGTGAATTTCTCTCTTCCCTAGAGCTGGGCAGTGGAGGAAAAATTACTGAATAGTTCATACTTCCCTCCTATCTCTTTGTTTCATGAAAAAAACAGATTATAAAATCACAGTATTCATTTTACAGGAGACAAACAAATTTAGAGGAGTTAGAATGGCAAGTTTTATGGCATCATCTTCCTTTGTAAAGCACTGTTATTGTTTCAAAGAGTAAGGTGCAAAAAACAGGATTAGAAAATAAAATGTCCATTAGGAAGGATTAGACTGCAGCTTCAACTTGAGAAATTGTTTTTGAGATTGGATCATTTTTAATAAAATGCTCAGCCTTCCTCTATCTGATTTCACTTCCTAAGCCCTGAAGTCTTCCCTTTCATAGGCAAACTCCTTGTTTCTGTGGGATTTTTGATTGCCTAAGGACTGCACGTGTTCACAAGATTTGAGTTAATTTTTTCTAATCTCTGAGTTAATTTTTTCTAATCTCTGAGATTCATTATTTATAAGCACTTTTTACAGACTTTCAAGTTTGGTGTTACTAATGTAATGCATCTTTTCTTCACAAATCCTTTTCATAGTGCATTATTATGCAATTCAGTTCAGTCAATAATGAAGCTTCATATTTTCATTATAATTAGTCATCACATTTTTAATAGCTTACAAAATATAAATGATAAGTGATTTATTTTTCTCAGGCCACAACCAAAAGTTTGGTACATATACTCTAAACCAGTCTTTTCCTCTAAAAAAGTGTAAATCATTTTGTGGCACTAATATATTATCTGCACAAGACTGGATTGTGACAGATAACATGCAAAGAATTTTGAATTCCTACTCTGTCATATGTTTTGTTAACAGAATAAAATTATGATTATATCATTATACAATACCATTCATGTTATCTAAATCACCTATTTACCTTTTCCCACAGCAGGCTCTGTACTAATAGAAAATATTCTTTTATTCTGTTCTGTAAGTGAAGTCAGCATGGAGTTCAGAGCTCTAAAAATCTTTGCCACTAGGACTTTTTCAGAAAAATAATGCTACTATGAGGATATAGTCAGCCAGGAGGTTGAGTAGTTAAGCATCCAGTTGTCAAAGTTCTGAGCTCATGTTTCGTTGTGAAAGAAATAAGACATATAGACAAACAATTCTCTTCTGAATCTGCACTTTTTAGATTATTTTGAGATACTTCCTGATCATTGAGAGCTTGTTTTTGTTTTGTTGATTTTTTTTTTATTTTGTTAAAGACCACTAACTAATTTGAAAGTGAGAGAAGAAATTTCCTAAGAATATTTATGTATGCCTGTCAGGCTGTGATGATACCTGTTAATCTTTGCTGCTAAAACAGAACCAGTTTTTGACAATATTACACAAAAATAGACAAAAATTAAAAGAGATTCTCATATAGTTTCTAGAAACTTCTTATTTTTTCCAGGCTTTTTTGATTATTTATATTTGTAGGTACCTAAATTACCATGGATCTATGTTGAGGTTTTTTACTGTTTATATGCTAACAGGCTTTAAGTGTTTTCTAAGAACAACTCCTCTTTATTGAGAGAGTTTTTACACCTTTAATGTTTGTTAAGGAAAAGTCCAGCCCAAAACAAGGATCTATCTTTATACCAAAATAGTGACTTCCAAGGAAGAAAATAATTTTAAATTACAGTGAGTTAAGATCATCAGGATGGCTGAATTAGACAAAAAATACAGTTCCAAACAAGTCTGCTACCCATATCACTTTTTTGATAGCAGATCAAATTTAAGAGGTTCCTTTCCCTGCTACATCTACCTCCTTGGCAAAGCAGCTAAACATGCATTCTTACCTCTCAGTAGAGGGAATGGCTCAGTTTCTCAGTCCTAGTTTAATTTAAGATATGGTACTGCTTTGGCTAGGATAGAGGTTACAGCTGGTATAGAGTTGTACTTTGGATTTGTGCTGGAAACAGCATTGATAACACAGGGATGTTTTAGTTATTGCTGATCAGAGCTTACACAGAGGCAAAGCTTTTCCTTCGCCTCACAGAAACAAGTGCAGAAGGAGCTGGGAGGGGACACAGCCAGGACAGGCGACCCCAACTGACCACAGGTATATTCCAGGCCATATGCTGCTGTACTCAGCCTATAAAGCTGGGGGAGAAGAAGGAAGGGGAGATGTTCAGAGTGATGGTGTTTGTCTCCTCAAGTCACTGCTATGCACAAGGGAGCCCTGCTTTCCTAGGGATAGCTGACCCCTGCCTGCCCAAGGGAAGTGGGGAATGAATTCCTTGGTTCACTTTGCTTGTGTGCTAAGCTTTAGCTTTACCTATTAAACTGTCTTTATGTCAACTCACGAGTCTTCTCACTTCCACTCTTCCAATTCTGTCCACCATCCAGCTGGGGGAGAGAGCAGGTGGTTGTGTGGGGATTAATTGTCAGCCTTGGTTAAAGCATGGCACAGGTTCTATGGCACACACCTTGGCTTATCTGGGGTACTCTTGGAACACCAGCATGCAAAGGTTTCTGGCAGGCAGTTTGCCCAAGTGGACTTTCTATCTAATCTGAGTTATAAGTGATAACATTCTACAGGACGTGCAAGCACATGGATCCTGTTGCCTTCAAGGAAGGCAGAATAATTGTACTTTTACAGATTCATAAAAGCAAAATTCTGTGCTACTTGTCCCAATTTGCTGTTATATTTATCAAGGGAGCGGGAAGGAGTTAGGAGGGAAACTGCAAGAATCGCGTTGCAGAAAACAATCCCAACGAGAGGTGGTGCTGCACGTCCATTTTAAAGTGAAGTTCTATCTTCTGCTGGATGTTGGTTAGGAGAGAGGATGGGAGGCAAGGGCTATATCCCTGCAACATGATTGTTACAATCAAACCACTTCTTTACAAGAGCAATACAGTATTTATTTTCCCTACTGCAGCCAACAGATTTTATACCCGCAGTCACTGAGATGATGTTGTAATTACTGGTCCTTCCCCAAATATGGGGAACCTAAGAATTGATGTTCCTAAGAACACAGAAGGGAAGGGGCAGAGTCCTGAGTCCCTGCTTATGGAGAATATGTTTATTTATGATGAGAAAGTACTTTATACAAACTATATTTTTTAGCCAGGCAACAAGTTTAAAGGAAGTGTAAATTTGTGGCAAAATGTTCTGATATAAAGTTTACTTCCTGCAAATATACTTATTAATCTAAACTACAGAATGTATAAAAATGTTTCTGCAATTTTACTGTGTAAAATACATCATAGAGTAATGCAGAAACTAGGCATCAGTATCTCAGCATATTCCAAGAGATCCCAAAATTAATGGCTATATTTAAAACTAAATTTTATTCTGAATTTTAGCAATGGCAAGGGATGTTGTGTACAAACTGAGACGTTACTATTCTAGTGAAATACTGTCTCACTAAAGAAGGAACAGAACTGGGTCAGCCCTAGCAAGGGCAGAATCTATGCCTGGAAGAGGGCTACTGTTATCCCTTAAATATTTCTGAAATTTCAGTTCTTCTTTGTGGGCAAAACACTGGGGATTTATTATGTGAAATGCAAATATTCAAAGCCTGGTGACTCCTTCCTACTTTTGATCTCCCAGTTCTATTTGTACCTCGCAGCTTGCAGGCACAGTGTCCTGTTGCCTGTCTGTCCCCTTCTCTTTCTCCCATCAAACAGCAGTCCCTGAAGGATGCAAGAAGCACTGTGGAGAATGGTCTTAAGCCTCCCTGGCACCTGAGATCTGCTGATGGGGCCAAAACCAGGCTTTTGCAGGATCAGTAGAAGTGGGTGATTAAAGAATGGTACTGACATTCCCTTCATCCTTTATGTTTCTCTCACCCCAGCTTCATCTTTCTTGGATTCTCTCCAGAGACAGAAGTTATCAGAATAATCTGAAGTTCTCTAACACTCAGTAAAACACTGAAGTCGAGTCAGTGTGTTACAGATGAGGAATTGTCTACCTTTTATCATTGATATGCTCCATTCACTTCAGCAGGTGTAATAATGCATCCGTAACCATTTCTTTTATAAACATAGAGGTCTATAATACAGGATTTGTTAGCACATTCCATAATATGTTGAATTAGCTTGAAATTTAAGGAGACTTCACACATTAGGGGAAAAGCTGTAATGGGTGGCCTTTTTGAGCTGCTTGTCCTTTTGAATTCCAAGTCACAGTAGAGCAGTCTGGGTGACATCAGTTACTGCCCTCAATTCTTTTCTCACCACACTCACCACCACAGGAAATCTGCCACCCCATCACGGGACCAGCATGAGTGCTCAGCTAAGTTTTTCATTTCTTGTAGCAGTTTCCTATTCTGCTGGGTGTTATTCCTCAGCAAGGCATGGGATGAGAATGTAAGTAGAACACCCTTGCAGACAACCATCACAAGTGAAGACATAGCTGGGAGGAAATGCTGTGCCTGTGATAACATTCAGAGAGCAGCACAGAGAAATCATTGCTAGTACTCAAGTTCTCCTCCAACCTTTACCTCATTGCCTGTTTCCTATCATGTCCCTGCCATAGCTTCATCCAGCTACAGTTTAGTTAATGATATGATGGTAATCTATTCTCAGAATTAAAGAAAGGATCTTTTCAAGCCCTGATGATCAAAATTATCGGTCAAGAATTTTAAATACACAGAGAGTTGTGGGAAAGTATTCTTCCGGTTGGACAGGTAATCACATAAATACACATCTGATGAATTTATGGAAAATAAAAGCAACCTCAGATGAGGGAACCACAAACAGAAACCATTTCCATCTGCTTTGAAAAGACACTATAATATAACATAATATATAGAACTCCTTAACACAAGCCTAAGAGACTGAAGGTGAAAGATTGCTGGAGTCCTTCAATTTCTTAGTCTTCTTTGAGAAGTAAAATGAAGGCTGAAGTCAAGGATAAATGCCAAACAACTGTTGGGGTTTTATTCTCAATTTCAACTTGCTTCAAATTCAGGATATTGCCTCTAATGGCAGGGTGCTGGAACAACATGCTCTTTAAGGTCCAATCTAACCCAAACCATTCTGTGATTCTATGATTCTCCTGAATTGTAAGTGAAGTTGCTTCTTGTTACTACACAGAATTATTGGGAAAAAGAACCTGTTCCTTCATTTATTTTTATTCCTCATTTCACTATATGAAGTTTTGCTCCATGACAGGGAGCAAAGTGATAGTGTGCTGTCAGCCAAGTGGAGAGGTGTAATTTTATGGACCACTTCTCTGTGGAATGGGACTGATGAGGTAGGAAATATTAAGTCTCTTACAGCACATGGCTTCTATAGCACTATAGCTGGGAGGGAAGAGGGGTTTATGTGCAACTGTTCTTTTAAAAAAGATCAAATAGGGAGATAAAGGCTTCCCATCAAAAAGGTTTTGATTATGTGACAGCAATGCTTTCCATCTACCCTTTGAAAGAGTACAAGAGTGCAGGGAATATTGAAATACCTTCTGAGCCAATAAGTAGAGGCAACATGAAAGTGACTGAGTAATTGCATCAGAAGTTTGCAATTAATGACCAATATCTGTCTAAAAGTAGCAGTAGAAGATGTTAATCTTTCACATTTTATACAACACCAGGAATAAAAAAATAGTTTGCTTTTAATATTGTAATTTAAAATGTTATTGTTAATACAATAAAAATGTGTTTCACTCAGTTTTCACTTAAGAACCAAATGTGCAAGCAGTTGTAGACTAAGGCCTGTTCTCTGTAGCTTTTTAAAATACAAAAAGAGTAATACTGCACCTGTAGGATGATGCCTGAGATCACAGCCCATTTGTGTGGGTCCAGAACATGTTTAGATTCCCTGACAGAAGTCAGATCAAACATTCAAATGAATTCTTTGGACACTATCCAAAATGAGATCCTGCATTTGGAGATAATAGAATTGCCAGTGTAAATCACACTGAAGATGGATTAGACTGCAAATGCTGTTAATACATCTGGTGGGTGACACACATCAACTATGAGCAGTGACAAGCAAACACATATCCTATTCCTGTAAAGGCTAAGCCTGGTTAGATTTATTTGCAAGTGTATTTGTAGTTGCAAGACATTTGAAGGTGGTCAGAAAATGACTGAAGTGGCTGAGAATTATACCAGGGCACAGTATTATTTTGGTTGTAGCTGTGGGTTACCCTCCAATATACATGTAGATAGTTGTGGTTTATTTTAAATAACCGATTTCTAATAATTATTTCCATGTTACAAGCAAAACAAATTTTATGTTAGGTCTAAGTGAGAAACACTTCCTATAAGCAATATTCTTCTTTTACACTAGAATATAAAGATCTGCTAATCATGACATGAATCACCAGATGAATGTAAGACAGAACTTCCATTCTGTCAAGCTTTATTCCTTGTGAAATCAGTTTTTCTGTTTTCAAAAACCATAAGGATATAGTACTGTCATCTAAGATTAGTCATACTAATGCAACACATGATGGAATTACTTTCCAACTGCAGAGGGAACATCATCACAGAAAAGGGAAGGAGGGAAAGAATGAGGGAGGGAAAGAGGCAAATCTGACAGATCTGTCTTTAGAACTATTTTGAATTCCTGAATTCAAATTAGTTAATGATTAATGTTAGCAATGTTAGTAAAATTAGTTAATTGATTAATGTTAGTAAAAGGCTAACAAGTGAAAAATCAGATGAATCTCACTGGGACTATATATCACCAAATGAGTGATTACGTGGTAAATTAGAGTCCCACTCCTGTATCACAGAAGCATCTTAAACACAGCTGTCTGTAACATTACAAGAAAAATAAACAAATTCCTGAAAAGGAACCCTTTAGCTCCAGATGACCTACACTTTTCCTCACAAATTTTTGCCACATAATATTCCTGGTGTTAAAATATATTTTGTCTTTGAACCACACATTTTAGTGATGCATAAAAACCAATGCACACCAGTGTAAAAAATACAACATGAAGCAAAAGTCACACAACATTTTTGTCAGCTTATTCTATGCACTTATCTGAACAACAAAACAGAGTTTGTGGGAGGAGAGAGATGACTGCTATTAGAAATAACACTTATACTTCCATAAATTAAAAGTAAGAAGTCTACAGGATATTGCTGTAGTTACAACAGGACATACTGCTTCTAGGTGTCCTTTAAAACAAAAGCAGATATTTAGTTTACTTCATTTTGTTCTTCTGAAGATTCCAAACATTACATAGGGATTAAAGTCTATACTTAAAAAGCAATAAATTAGTGTGCCAAACAAGGAATGGTGTTTCCAATAGTCACACCTATTTTCTTTCCTCTCCATATATCAACAGATTGTGAACAACACCCTGTAAAGGAAGCAAAGAGCTATTCATCTTTTTCTGGTCTCCATACAGAAACACGAGTATCATTTCTAAACAAAAAATTCAGATACTTAAAGAGCATGATGAAACTGTCTTTTAGTTAATGACCCATTTACAGTTTAAATTACTGTAATTAATTATCATGTGCAAGACACCTGACAAATGTTTGGAAGACAAAGTAGTAGGGAAGAGGTTCTTGCAGTTTCTATATTTGTAAAATCTGTCCAGCTTCTTTGGATAAAAGGCATTATCATAGAATCATAAAATGGCTTGGGTTGAAAGGGATCTTTAAGATCATTCTGTTCCAAGCCTTGCCATGGGCAGGGTTCCAGACTTTCCACCAGACCAGGTTGCTTGAAGCACTATCCAGCCTGACCTTGTGTGCTGGTTTGACCTGGGTTGGTATTGGGGAGGAAGGAAAGGAAAGACATTCCCGGAAATAGTTCTCCTGAAAGAGGCTCTTGGGAATTTCAGAGAGAGCCAGTGGCTGTTCAGTTCTGAGAACTGACACCTGTGTAAGCTATTCAGAATCAAGGTCCACCCCCGTGAATACTCATTGTGAAGCCTGGGAAACTCGGAACTCTTCCTCTTTGGTTTCTGGCGGCTGAAGGTGACAGAGCTGTGAGTG